>CABEEJ010002067.1:91867-125261 GCA_901482245.1 Timema douglasi
TATATATTTATATATATATATTGTATGTGACAAACAAAAAGAAAAAATATGACGTCATAAAAATCTGGCTCTGATAATAATAATAATAATAATGAAAATAATAACAATAATAATAAAACAATAATTCCCTTACGCCTTTGTCCGGTATCGTAATAGATTGTCCAGCGACATTGGTATAGAGTATAAAGAGATAGATAGTAGACTGAGGGGGAGTGAAAGTTAGAAACAGGGAGAGGTATGAGAGTAAGAGAAAAAAAAGGGTAATAGACAAATAGTGGGAGTGAAGGTGAAAGGGAGAGAGTAAAAGAAAGAATTGAGGAAATAGGAAAGAAGAAAAGAGAATGATGAATATCAGGCAATGTAAAAGAGGAAGAAATAGATGTGGGGATAAGAGAGGAATAGAAGGAAGAAGTGACGGGGGCAAGAGTGAGGGGAGAAGGTTTAACAAAGGAGAGAGAATGAATATAAAAAAAATTGAGGCAAGGTAAATGGAAGAGAGTGTGGAAAGGAAGGAAGGAAGGGATGAAAAGAGAAGGACTGAGAGTTGAAGAGAGAGAGGAAAAGTAAGAGGGGGTAGGAAAGGAGTGAGTGAGGCAAGTAAATTACGGATTGGAAGATGAAGAGAGAGGGAGATAACTAAAGGATGTATTTTAATTTTAAAGCAGGTGTACAAGCTACAACCAGCACCCCTGCACCTAGTGTAGTGTCAGGCAGGAACTGGTGTTAGTATATCACGCATTACGGGTACTTCACGCGTGGGTTACTGTACATTGGGAGCAATGCGTCATAGCTATGCACTCACTGTGTGTGTGTGTGTGTGTTGAATTTGCTGAAGAGGAGGTTAAAAGAGTTGTAGGAAGGGAGAGGTAGGGAGCTCACACAATGGAGATTTACGAAGCGCACCTAATTTCAGCGAGCATAACGGTGATGTTGGGGCCATGGGGGGAAGAAGGGGCGAGGAGGTTGAAAGTACTATACCATTTGCCCGTATACTGTTACATGCGATACGTATGAACCTACATTTACTTAAATACTATATATTACAAATGAAAAATGAGCAAATAAAAGAATCTACGAGGGGGAAATAAACTGAATATTTTGGTGTACGCTTGGAATTTTTTTGAAGCTAGGTTTAGATCTGTGAGAGGGTTTTCTAGGGATATTTTGTCTTTCACAGTTGGGTAAATACTGGTGCATTTATTCTAATCACATCCTCCTTATTACTTTTAAACGTAGGATACTAATAATATACAAATGTAGTCTAATCTAAAAACATTAATTTAATTGGCGAGAGGGTTTTTAGTGTTCCACAGTAGCAAAGATTTTCAAAAAATTTACTTATTCAGATGAGTTTAGTAAAGAAAATTACATTAAAGGACAAACCATATCAGTGGGGATGCGGGCTAGTGTCAGGCTCATCTGGTCTTATTTGTTGGTGAGGGAGAGGTCAGGGTATGGATATCAGCTGTATTTATGGAGGATGTTTTTCCTAAATGGTTTTTATCTTTCTTTCTACGCAAATCCGACAACATTTCCTATCATTGATTCCTTACTTACACCTATCTGTGAGGAGGAGTAATATCAGAATCAGGACATGCAACATTTAAAAACCAGATTTGTAAATTAATGACACATTCTACAGTAATTAATTACTTCCTTCCTTTCTTTGTTATACGAAATCAAATGCCTACTAATTTATCGACTAAATTCTTCAAATTATGCTGACATAAATTATGGAATTTCTTCTCTTAGGATAGTTTATTTTAGTAATATTTTCTCAATTGATATAATTTCCAGACCAGACCCAATTCTATACGCCATGGTATTACATGCTTTATTACGCCATAATGCTATACTATCTACAATGCCATGGTGCTATGCTACACACTTGACTACGCCATTGTGCTACACACTTTACAACGCCTTTGTGCTACATATTTTATAACGCCATTGTGCTACACACTTTATAACGCCATTGTGCTACATACTTTAAACGCCATTGTGCTATACGCTTTACTACGCCATAGTGCTACACGCTTTACTACACCATGGTACCATATACTTTATATCTTGATGCGTTTAGTTTGATAGAATTAACTCTCTACTCCAGAAATAGAATAACATAGAAATTCGAGTATTCTAAGTGTTGGAAAGTCTAGGTTAGAGCTCGAGTCAGGTGTACTTAAATGGTGTTGAAAAAAACAAAATTTTCACCATCACTCCACACAAATGCGGCTTAACTTTTTCATAACTGTTACACTCCACATCCCTATCCTATCAGTGTGGATTTACAATTATTCCGGCTGGTTATAAATGCGCAGTGAGCCAAAAAATAAATAAAACTATAACAATTATCTTTTTTTTTCAAGTTGCCCAACAATAATATCTGTTCCCTTCCTGTTTTGGGTAAAAGTGGTTTAATTCAACTGCTTGAAAACCATACCCATGGTGTAGAGTGGTCAGTGCACCTGGCTACAAGCTTAGAGGTCCCAGGCTCAATTCCCGGCTGGTATTTTGGTATTTTTTCCAAAAGAAGAAGTATCCCAAAGGTCAAAAGTGTTTGGTTAGTTAGGCTTAAGTTAGATGTGTTTCCACTGGTTCCACACCCTCATACTCACTATCGCCATCATCTCATCTCATCAGGACATGGTAAGATCCTCCACGGAAAGGATGTACGATCAGTACATTAAGGCGTCTCCTGGGCAATGGTACATTAGTATTGGCTAATCTTTCCACTACTGGGCTACGAATAATGTAGTCCAAACGCGCAATATTATATAATATACTGTTAGGAAGGGGATTGTTTAAAGTTTCTCTGTACGTTAAAGTGTAAATTATTTAAATGCTATTCGATGAATAAAAATAAGTGTTTGGCCATCGGTTAATTTGATACCAATCCTATTATATGCTATAAGAGAGAAATCTCGATGCTAGTTTAAAAAGCGTGAATCTACATTCTTTTGGGATGGAGAAATTAACAGTGACAAAGAACATGAATAAATACGCCCCTAAAACATTCGGCTGAGATCTGAACCTTGAACTCCCTATCGCCAGCAGAAGTATATTGCTAGCCTAACGCCTTGGACCACTCGACCTTCAGCGTGAATTTTTTTTGAAACAGGATAACATGCCTCTGTTACCTAACAATAAAGTTTTAACGGATGTCTCTAGGGTACAACTTCTGATGAACTCAATCATAACGATAAATGGAAACTAGATTAAAAACACACGCACACACAAACTACCACCGAGTTGTAACGTTTCAATCAGATGTAACTGTATACGCTGGGACTTCTATTTTAATTGGCCGCCTTTGTGGTTTAATGGGAGATGGCACCAACTGCTAAGTGGGGAGACGCTAATTCGATCACAGGCAGTACTAAATTAATTTAGTATTTGTGTAGGGGCTCGTTTGAAAATGCGTACGTTATATTCCCCTATATTAGGTTGGAGGTTTATTATATGGTGTATACGAAGTATTGCAATCCTTAAAAAAAATCTCAAAAGTTTGATGAAAGTGTACTTTTTATGTGATCTCGATTCCAAAAAATTATTTTGTAAATTTTTATGTATGTGTGTACATATGAGTTTGTGTGTTTATGTGTGTGTATACGAGTGTGTTTGTGTGTGTGTGTATACGAGTGTGTTTGTGTATGTGTCTATACGAGTGTGTTTGTCGATTTGTGTCTATACGAGTGTGTTTGTGTATGTGTGTCTATACGAGTGTGTTTGTGTATGTGTGTCTATACGAGTGTGTGTATGTGTATGAACATTTAAAATTTTGTAGGAAGTGCCTTTTAGAAAAGACAGCTTTTTTTGCGACTAATTGGAAAAAAAGATTATTATATTTGTGTTATTTAGAGGTATTGATAACAACTATCTAAATTTACAGCTACAGATCACATTACTTGGCGTATGAATACATGAAAGTTAATATATTGATTTTTTTTAATACCCACTTTAGTGGCAGAATGGTATAAGGCGTCACTCTCGTGCTAGATTGGCCTGCTGAGAACGGAAAGATTGTGGTTAGAGCCCTTGTCGGGTCTACTGAGGATTTTCCTAAAATAGCTTTCCACTCTCATTCCACGCAAATGTGGGTACACTTTCTCTAATTTAAACATTTTTAATCCCTAGAACATTAGCTTAATTAGTACATATTCATACAACCCGAATGTTTAGTAGGACATGGTGCTAAGAAAACATTATTAAGATAAGAACGATACAATTAGAAGAAAATCATAAGCATTTTCTTGGGAGACCAATATAAAATATTTAGGAAAACAACTCCTTCAGTTCACAAAGCTGGGATTTGGAACATGAACTCACCATAACATGCAAACCTGCCTTAAAAAGTTTCACATTTAAACCTTAGACCGCTTTAAATGGTCAAAATTGGCATATTAGTTAAAAAAAAAAGGCTGAAGAATATATTATCTCTTCATCTTTTCAATCTTGAGATTGGTTGGAACCCACTCTTCTGTCATTGTATTAATTTCCTTGTAGTGTCTTACACCAACACGCGTCTTAGCCGGTTTTAAATATTCCAATCTCAGTCGTCCTTTCCCCCTCTTTCCTTCAATTTTTCCTTACAAAATGTTAAACCCACTCTTTATTTATATAATTTGGAAAAAAATATATTTAATATTATGTCCAATCCATGTTACTCTTCTCATTTTAACAGGAATATAATATAGTTTAGAGTACATGCCTACTTAATATATATTAAAATTCACTTAAATACATTTCAAACTTTTAGAGCAAATTTACGTTGTTAGAATATTAGCTATGTAAGGTCCCTAAATTGTTTGTTTTGAAAACATACGTTCTTATATATTTAAATAATTTACATGGTAATACCAGGCCTCCACCGTGGTTAGGATTTCACGTTAAACTGTAGGTCCTTCATTTCATATCACAATCATAATAAATTATTATTATATTATAATATATTATTATTAATATTATTTATATTGTACTAATCAACATCGGTGGTCGAATGGTCAACACGTTACACTCTTATTAGACTTGTTTTTCTGGGGACGGATTGACTGGGGATATAAACCCAAGTACTGTATACCAATATTGGTGTTTCATAGATACAATAGCCCCGTGGCTTCTTTGGTGCTGACTGACAGCTCACAGCTGACAGCTGACAGTCAACATTTAGGTATGTACTGTCAGAAGTGACGGCTGCTAAACACATGTTTTTGCAGATCATATGGTTCAGCGTAGGGATACATAATTTGTCCTGGTAACTTTTCAAAGCCGTCAGCTGTCAGTTAGCACCAAAGAAGCCATGGGGCTACTGTAGTTTCTCACTTGCTCTCCACGCAATTATAGATAATTTTACCTTTATCATCCCTATTCCAATAGCGTAGTAATGTATGGTCTTAACATGACCGGGTTATGAGATGCAGAGATTTATTCCCCGTCCCCCCTCCCGAACATATTAGTACTTGGCTAATAATAAGTATTGTGATGGTTGTCACGCACTGGGAAACAGTAGAATACTAGAGGACATTTTTTTATTGGAAGAAATCTGGAAAAACACAGGTAATATTATATTATTATATATTAGGGAATTTAGCAATCTTGGCCTCAAGATTTAAAGTATAGAATATAGATCTATTCAAGATGAAAAACTAGTTAAATAACTAAACACGCCGGTTTGAATAGTTGTATTGCTCTCCCTCTAACCCTCACTGAAATATTGGGTTGTGTTTTAAACATTAACCATACAACTTTTTACGAGATAATTTTATGAAAAAAATTAAAATATATTCATTCACCTGTACATAAACTTTTAATCCTTTTCGGAAAACCCGAAAAGTACAGTGAACGTTTGTGGTAGTGAAATAGTGGTAGCCATTAGCTGTGCAGTAAACAACAATCAACCTAGAGCGCTTGATTTAATTACCCGATCAAAGAGAAGCTAACGACTCACCATAATGTTTCAGTATTGGTCATCAACAAAATGTATTGATTTAAATCACACAATACACAGTGGAGTGACGCAAAAACTCAACGTTTGTTGGAATTGTTAATTGCGCTTGAAAGTTCAACATATATCTGGGACGCTGTACAAAGTGAAGCCTAACATATATTTCCTGCTAATTCTAGCAGAATCCATGAGTTAAAGTGAAGGGCGTACTTGAGATTCATTTGTTTTCACTTTAGAAAATAAAAGTATAAAACATTAATTTTTTTCTTATGAATTTTTGTTCCTTGTATAAAAACTAGCAGTAAAGAACAAGAAAAACTGTAAAAAAAAGTTTCCCCTGGCAGTGGAAGTTCCTTTGAACAGGGGCGAGTGTGAAAAGAAGCCTTCGCCGTGGCCTTTGGAGAGGCACTTGTAATCACACAATCCTACAAATCGGACGTGTGTTAAACACTCGTGCTGTCAACGAGTTGGAAGTGAAATAGTCACTCCAACTCAGTTTCAACTACTTACATTCATTCTTTAAATGATCAGAATCAAAGTGTGGAATAAATTATCCCTAATTAATAAACTGTAACCCGCTTCGATGGCCTCATGCTCTAACACGCTACTCTCGCAAAAGGCTAGGCTGCTGAGGGCGGGAAATTTGAGGCTCAAATCTGTCAGGTATACCGGACCGAGTTTTGTACAAACTTGTTTTCCATTCTCACGCCCCGCAAATACGGGTACACTTCATGTAAAAATAACCTCTCTAATCCCTTAAACCATTAGCTTAGTACTTAAGCGTTTAACCCAAAAGGTTAGTAGTTTGCGGTGCTAAAAAATAAAATAAAATATTGTGATCTTTAATTTTAATCAAGCTTAGTATAATCGTCGGTAGGGACTGTGAAGCTAGTTTGCTCTTGAACACGATGTATTTAAACCTAGCACTGCATTATAAACGGACTCACGTGAATCCAGGGTCATCAGGTCGTATACTAACCCGCTCAGGATCCGAACCAAGGCTGCCGGGACAGATACGACCACGTGACGTTAGAGAAGAACTTTATCTGGATTTTTTTTAAATATGTATTTTTATGTATTCGTGATGAGCCTTATTTTCCTCAAGTTACTTTGATATGGGTTGTTTATTTTGACAGATATAAAATAAATATATTGAATTTTTGTCGGCGATGATCACTCTATATTTTTTTAAAGGACAGTCCCTTTTTGGTGTGCTTCATATATAATACCCTTCTGGAATAACCACATAGTAACATTAATTGGTTAGGGATGAGTAAGGTATAATCTAGATTAAGAGTTCCAGCATTAGTATGAAAAGTTATTAAGAAATAATTCAGCAAAAATATCATCTTACCGGCAAGGATTCGAACCCTGATATCACCGTGATCGGTGAGCCATATAAGACTAAACTGATACATTTTTCCACGAGCTTATTGGTTGCTTGTCTAACAGTTTCTTTCCATGTCGGTCACACTAAGCGAAATAAAAACCCACAAAGCACGATACACATCACATATGATATGGTGTACCTCTTTTGAAATACCCCTTCACTTCGCTTCCTCGTTAGATTGGCTTGAGACCGACAACTTGACCTGGTTGGTAGGTAGCATGTTTGCCTACTGAGCCAAGAGTCCCTGGTTTTATTACTTGGCATGGCTAAAAAAATGTATCATCAGTGAAATGTGGGTTTCCCCCCTCTCGGTGATGAATCGATGGCTGGGGGCTGGATGCTGTGTCGATAATAGGTATAAGTCGTGTTCTGATGTGATGAGCCGTTTTATAAAGTGCACGTTAAATAATTATATTATACGTTATGGACTTTTACAAACTTTTATTTTCCTCTGTCATGGTTTTTATTAGCTTACCACTAATGATTTATTAAAATTTGAAACGACCGTTTGTATTTTTAATTATTATTATTGTTATTTAGCACCGCGTCATACTACCCGTTCGGGTTATACGCTTTAAGTACTAATTACGCTTATGCATTGGGAATTGGGAAGGTTGAATTAGAGGAAGAGAACCCGCATTTGCGTGGAGGGAGAGTGGAAAACCATTGAAGAAAAACAACCCCCAGTTAACCCGACCGAGATTCTAACCTCGATCTCCCCGTCCTCATCAGTCGAGCTCAACACGACAAGCGCGTTAGCCAACTACGCCACCGAGGCGGGTTATTTTTAATTGCAAGCTGCGAGGGGTATGTTCGTTAGGCCGTGACTCCGGAAGAGGTACGCAAATGGAAAAAGTTTGGGAAACACTGTGATATAGAACACATCAAATATAACGTTTAAGAAGCTGCATACCTGACAGATAAAACGCGTGAAGACGTTTAGAAATCACGCGTTATATAATAAATAGCCCTTTAGTTCAAAATATGGTTTTTGGAAAAATTAAAATTAAATAACTTACATGTCTTTATAAAATTGAAAACATTACATGAAAAAGTGAATTAAGCTCATTTTTAACTAAATTTCACGTGAAATATCGAAATTTTGTGACGAAAGAAAATTGTTAGAAATAAACAGTGGGTTTTTTTTTTTTTTTTTTTNTTAACAAAACTACAACAGAAACATGCAATATACTTGAGGATGGTTGTTGTGGTTCTTAATAACTGCCATTCCTATAGCAAATATATCATTATGAGGATAATTTGTTTCAAAAGGGAACCTTTAAGTTCATTCCCCGATAAAGTTTGTGGTGTAAAGTTTTAACAAGTGTGTAGTTTTAAACTATAAATACTAACTCAATTATTTTAAATCATTACACTTCACGAGTTATAAGAGGTCAATATTTCTATGTTATGTATTCCATGTACCTTTGTTAAGTTAATAATAAAACAATTAATTTATGTGGCTTACATTTAGTATAACTAGACATGTATATGAGGAGCAAAGAATTAAAAAAATTTAAATATGTTTTAGTAAATTAGTTTTTAATACAAGCAGTTTAAAAGTGGTAAGAAATACATTATTTTTATTATAAATAAACATTGTTGATTTTATATTCAATAATTTGATTTGATCTAACTTTGTAATACATATTGTCATTATTTAGAATTGTTTTTTTAAAACCTAGCTTAACTCGTTAATTTTATTACTGAGTTGTCGACCTCAGTGGTCTTAGGGTAAAGATATCACCTCAGGACCCCATGTTTGTGAGTTTGACGGATCTTTCTTGAGCGATAAGAATCCGTAGCACAACTTCCTTCGAGGGTTAGTAAAGCCGTCGGTCCCATGTCAATTTTGGCATGCTAAAGAACCCGGAAAGTATGGGAAAATACCTTTCCCCATAAAATTGGTAGACCCTTTCAGTCTCGCTTATAGAAATTATTGTGCGCTGATATAATCGGTCGGTTAGAAAAAAAAAAGTGCACCTTAAATACCTCAAATAAATAAAGATATTAATATATATGTCTGGATCTATCATTGCAAAAATAGAGTTGACGTGTCTAAATTATGAAATTTATTGTTTTTACTATCATTATTATTATTATTAGCACCGCGTCTTACTACCCGTTCGGGTTATACTCACTTACGCTAATGTGTAATGGTAAGGTGATTGTGAGATGAAATGGAGGACCTACAGCTTAACGTGGAATCCGAACCACGGTGGAGGCCTGGCATTCCCCACATTCACAAGATGTCTTGTCAGAGGTGAAGTAATGGTTTGGTAATCAGATAAATCTGTGCCGGGACCGAGGATTGGATCCCGGCCGCCAGCACAGAAGTCCGACACCTTACCCCTAGACCACCAGGTCACCTTGTTTTTACTATCAATTGTAGACACAACACTGACTAGCAGAACATAATAGGCCCTGTGGAAGCAGGTTAGATAATCCCAGCCAATGACACACCCAGGTAAAGCGGACGCCGGATTCCTTACCATATTGTTGTTGCTTTATTGGGCTGAGTCATAACTATTAGCATTTCTTTTACACGATAACTCCTTACATCCACCTATGTTAAAATTCCCTGCCAAATTGTTGAAAACTCATAAAAATCTTAGTAAATTATCGCTGTCAATTAACCAAATGATTATAGAAAAGAAAAATTAATTTAAATTTAAATTCTAGCACAAATTTGCTTTGAGCCATTAAATGTATCAACGTAAATATTGCTTTAGGAAAAGTAATCTTTATTTAAAATTTGCAAGAGTATAGTTGTTATTATTGCTAGTGTACAATGAAAACAATATCATTCAATAAAACGGTGAATTAAACTGTATGAAATTAGGCTATCTTGTTACATGGAGGTAATTAGTTGATATTATCTTTGTAAGTAAAATAAAGGGAAACGCACACAATCACATTTGTCATGTGACATGTCGATAAATCCCATATTGGATTATTCTAGGATTTAGTGATTTATATTACTCTGTGCACACATAATTCAGTCATTATTTATACAATTGGTATTTTCAGAGGATGATCCAGAAATACTATCATATGAGCCAGAAATTGGAGGCGATTTGTTTTCCCAAATTAGAATTACAATTGATTACTTGTCAGTAATACAAGTGCTCTTGAGATCGCACTTGATAGTGTCAAAGTTTAATTGAATACAATTTTAAGTTTAATTAATTAATAAACGTATAAATATATTTCAGAAACATGAGCATTTTTTGGTGTATTTGATTTTTTTAAATTTATATCTGTTTTTCCTCATTTAAATATCATTTATGTGGCTAGAGCTCCTTGTTATAGTCCCAAAAAATATCTGGGTTCAAACTCCGGCGCTTTCAGCTTTATTTTTTTGTGACTCAGTGAGTCTGGAAAGTGGTCAACTCAGCCTAGTGAGGATAAATAATGAGGAACTATTTGAATAAATAAACATTTTTTCTGGTATAGAAAAATTAGATTAATGGCCGAAGGGCTCCATGACACCCTATATTAGCAAATGTTGGAATTATCTTCGCCAACATGTGGCGGACACAGCTTGCTCTATATAGCTCACTTGCATGCTGAAGCCAGGGAGTAATTATACATCATTTAATAATTATTATTTAAAGTCTAGTTTATGGATTATGTAGGGTTTATTTTGTGTAACCCTTATAAGAGTTTGCACAAAGGGAAAAAGAGTTTGATACCAAGCGTAGCTTTCACCGAAAGTACTTGTTCGTATCCGTAATTTGTGGTACCGCCTCTGGGACATTACTCGCTTACCAAACGACTCTAATCGTTCTTAATATTTGTGGGTCATTTAATGATCCATGCTAGAAAATATCGTATTGTGTTCGGGAACCAGGTAGTTCCTACCATTAAGGTAGATTAATATAAACTGTTTGAAGTACTTGGAGTTGCTCGGGCTAAATGTTTTTAATTTAATAATTGTAACTAACTTGGAAGGTAACGGTAAAGTTAAAATATTTAAGACCTGCGTTTCCCATTGCTTTTAAAAAAAATTCAGAACCCGTTTATAATCGATTGTCTAACACCGCTTATTGCTATACTTTTGGGCTATACGCTTATGTAATAGTTACCCTAATGTGTTAAGGAATTAGGGAGGTTGAATTTAAAGGAAGTTTACCCGCATTTGTGTGGAGGGAGAGTAAACATTTTTAAGGGAAAAAAACATCCTTAATACACCCGGTCGGGATTGAACCCTGATCTATACGCCATCAACAGTCCAGTCTATTGCGAGGCCTTAGATCGTGTGGCCACCGAAGGGAGTTTTAATTAATTAAACTGACCAGGTTTTAAGATGGTGTGCTAAAACAAAAAAATAATTAAAACATATAATTACAATTTTAAATTCCGGTTCTAAGGTGCACACGTTTATGCAAAGGGAAATATTTTTTATTTCAGACCTAAGCGTGCATTAAATACTTGGCCATGGTCGTAAAAGACAAATTACTCTTCATTTTAACAAAGTTAGTTTGTTTCCAATGTGGGCTTTAATTACAATAAAACAACAATCAAAATTTTAAAATTACAATTTTAAGGTGCACACGTACATCCACAGAGGCTACTGATTTTTAAAATCTCAAAGCTCTGCGTGTGGTAGTTATCGTGCAACGCTCATTACAGATGGTAGATACATACTCCCTTTTTTTAAATATATATAGATAAATATCACATTAGTTAATTATTTTAGAGACCCACCTCGGTGGCGTAGTTGGCTAACGTGCTAGTCATGTTGAGCTCGACTGCTGAGGACGGGGAGATCGAGGTTCGAATCTTGGTCGGTTGAACTAGGGGTGGTTTTCCCTCAATGGTTTTCCACTCCTCCACGCAAATGCGGGTTCACTTCCTCTAATTCAACCTTCCCAATTCCTAATCTATTAGCGTAATTAGTACATAAAGCGTATAACTCGAACGGATAGTAAGATGCGGTGCTAAATAATAATAATTTATTTTTATTTTAGATACGCTTAAAAATCCACTTTGAGTTTTGCCAAATATTTCTTATATATCGTTATTTTACTAATGAAAGTTAAATTATATCAATTCTGATGCAACATTTTATTGAAGTTTTATTATTTATTATTATTATTATTGGGATTGCTTCTTTCTACCCGTTCGGCTTATACGCACTGGCGCTAATGTGTAATGAAAGGGTGGTTGTTAGATGAAATGGAGGACCTACAGTTTAACTTGGAATCCAAACCACTTTGGAGGCCTGATATTCCCCACATTCACAAGCTGTGATTAGTACTCATCTTGTCAGAGGTGAAGGATGGGATTGGCAATCAGATAAATCTGTGTCGGGATCTAGTATTGAGCCCTGGACCCCAACACAGAAGTCCGACACCTTACCCCTAGATTACCAGGCTACCAAGATCTTATAAATATCTAGTTTGTTTGGATGTAATTTCACATAGGGCAACCTTATCTCAATTTAGTTTCCACACATTGAAAACCGATACATTGAAAAGTCAAGTTTATCCTGTATGCTATAAATATTATATATTTCATACAATATTTGTTAGTCATACCCTATTCTAGACCTTCTATTATATACCGCACAGAAAAGTTTCAAACGCTGGGACGCTGAGCATCTTAAGCTTCAGCAAGAAGGAAGCTAGCTGATTAATCTGTTAAACATTAATCCTTGTGTGAGGCCAACTTTGGGTTCGCCAGAAATGAAACGCTGGATGCCAAAATAACATAAGTCACCGTATTAAAATACATTACATTTTAAATAATACAACACATTCATATATAATTAAATTCAAGTTTAATTAATACATGGTTTTTAGATAAAATCATACATTAGAAACCAAAATTTGGCTAAGCTTTAAGTAGAGTTATACCTGTACGAAATACAAATTAGTAGATGCTTACTAAACATATTTTAAAAATAATTTACGTGGTTTCAATATAAATCACCGTGTCAATAAATATTGGGTTTAATTATTTTTCCATTGTTATTTTTATTTAAATTAGCAGCACAGTTTTGTATCATTTCTGAATAGTCATTGAAATATAGGTATATATTTTTACTATATATATACAAAAATATGTTTTATTTATAAAAGTTTACTAAATATCTTCTGGTAAGAGAAAATCATAATTAGCCCTTAATTTGTGTGGAAGAAAATTATGTCAAGGTTTTAAAACAACGTTTGTGACATCATAAATAGATGGATTTAGACTGTTTTTGCGTTAACAGGATGTATAACATAGCTTACCTTTGTATATAAACTTCAATCCACTGTACAATTGAAAACACCACCTTGGAAATCTCATCTACCATTAATGACCTACTCTAAATTTTGTAAAGAATTTTGTGTTCTCTTTTATTTTTTCATGTCAGGTGCATGCATTTTCTCAAGTTGTCTAAGTTTGCAGGAGAGTTTGTAAGGATATTGTTTGAACATTTCTAAAGGGATGTGAGCAGTGTTTGCCCAAAAGGTAGATTGGCGCAATGTTAGTTTAGTGAGGTGGAACGCCTATTGACATGAATGTAGACAGTTTGTAGGTTAATCATTTTTTCAAAGCGACTAGTAGTCACCAACTCGAAGTATCATGACAAAAATTACATAAATGTTTCTTTTTCAAATAAAGATAATGAAAATATAAATAGATTTCTTAAATAACTCCTTCAAAAATGTATAATTTAAACTCTGCTTAAGTAGTGGGCCTACCAAGCTTATATTTAAAGTGGAACACAATGTATATAGCTATTTGAAGATTTTTAAATAAGAATATTATTATTATTAGCATTGCGTCTTACTACGCACTTACGCTAATGTGTGAGACTAGGGTGATTGTAAGAGGAAATGGAGGACCTACAGCTTAACATGGGATCCGAACCATGTTGGAGGCCTGGCATTCCACACATTCACAAGTTGTGATTAATACAAGTCTTGTTAGATGTGAAGGAAGGGTTTGGCAATCAGTTAAAATCTGTGCCGGGACAAAGGATTAAGCTCCGGACCCCAACACAGAGGTCTGACCCCTTAGCCCTAGAACACCAGGTCACCTTAAATAGGAATAGACTTACCAATTCTAAACATTGACATACTAACCAAATATTATTTTAAATATCTCGACTGCCACCATGGTATACCAAATCATTTGACAGTTTTGCTGCTTACAAAGTCGATTTTGTAAGCGTTTAACCTTTTTGATTACTTTTTAATTATATGTCTTTAACTTTTTAAAGTTTAAAGTGAGAGAGAAAGTATTATTTTTAGCACCGTGTTTTACTACCCGTTCGGATTATACGCTTATGTACTAATCACGCTAATATCTTTAGGGTTTTATTTATAGGAAGTGTACCCACATTTGCTTGGATGGAAAGTAGAAAATTATTTTGGAAAAACCACCCTAAGTACACTCGACCAAGATACAAACCTTTATATCCACGTCATCAGAAGTCTAGAAGGAGTAGCTCTTTAGATTATGCGGCCATCAAAGCAGATAAGAAAGTTTTTACAAAACCATGTTACTAAGAATGTTGCTATTCCAGTTGTTAGAATTCATTTTTCTACCGAATATAATAAAGTTATAGACTTTATTAGGTGCTTTCTTTTTTATTCATATAGATTCAATGGTATATTTCCTACAATTGTGTGATGCGAGAATTATTATCAAATACAAGGAATAATGACATCTAAATTATGTCCATAAGAAATCACAGGTATTTTGTTAAAAACCAGTTTTAATTTTATATTGCATATACATGGATAAAAATGATTTTTCTTTATGTCATTGACTTTTTTTATTTTTTCAAAATTCAAACCCCTAGGTTTCAATGTGTCCCTCATGAGCACATGGGTTTGACACGCTTTGTTTAAGGTTTCCCTCTCACAATGGATTAGACTGCCGATGACGGGAACATCGGGGTTCAAATCTAGTTAGGGTGTACTGAGGATTGGTTTTCCTAAATGGTTTTACACTTTTTCACCACGCAAACGTGGGTATACTTCCTTAAAATTCAACCCTCTTCATTCTTAACAAATTAAATGAGTGATGAAAGAGTGCGGTTTGAAAGGGAATCCAATAGGTCAATGTGGATGGGCCTTACTTTAGTTTTGGGATGCTTCGAGGATTATTGTGGATCGAGTGACCCAGCAAACATATGAAGGTAGAGTGTGTCGATCAAAAGGAAGAGGTAGGCCATGTACGACGTGGCTAAATGTTATAGACGAGTATGTGAAAAAAAAGAAACAATTAGAGTATTAAGAATAAAAGCACATGTATGACTCGGTGTATGGATATTGTTGAAGCGAAGGGAGTACGTAAGGATAGGGAAGTGTGGAGAAAGTTAGTAAGAATGGATTAAATACGGAGTTGCTGTTTTTTATTGCTATATGAACAGTTTCATGCCTACCCCATAACGGAACAACGTAATTATGTAATGCATGTTATGTGTTTGTATGTTTGTGTATGTGTGTTTGTTTGTGTATGTGCGTTTATGTTTGTTTGTGTATGTGTGTTTGTTTGTTTATGTATGTGTGTTTATGTTTGTTTGTGTATGTGTGTTTGTTTGTTTGTGTATGTGAGTTTATGCTTGTGTGTGTGTGTTTATGTTTGTTTGTGTATGTGAGTTTATGTTTGTGTGTGTGTTTATGTTTGTGTTTGAGTGTTTATGTTTGTGTTTGAGTGTTTATGTTTGTGTGTGTTTGTTTGTGTGTTTATGTTTGTGTATGTGTGTTTATGTTTGTTTGTGTTTGTGTATGTGTGTTTATGTTTTTGTGTGTGTATGTGTGTTTATGTTTGTTTGTGTTTTTGTATGTATGCACATAAATGCGTATAGCCCAAATGGATATTGAGACTCTGTGCTATGAATTTAAAAAAAAATACAATACACATACAGACATGGCGAAAATAATAATAAGAATACGTGCATTGATATTAAAAGAACTACTTTTATATTTACTACTATTTTTAGACTATTACTAATTTAATATCAATAGAGTAATTATTTTGTTGTGGAATTGCCTGTCGACTCGAAATCTCCTCTGTACTCCATCTTTTATCTGCCGACTGCCATGAGAAATGTAATTATGTCACACTCCTGTTTCTTGGTAGCTCCAGACCGACCCTTATCCACAATAAATGGCCCTACGAACACTGTGTGATAGTGCCAGAAACAACATAATGGCTGAGGACGCTGGTTGGTAATTAATTTACTGCCCTATCATCGTGAGAACGGGCAAGGATGTCCCTTAATGTGAGATGGGGGGATTCATTTTACGAGCTAAGAAGTTGTTTTAGTTTAGAAAGTTCACGTACAAATAATCAAATAAACTTTGTATCTAAAAGGCACTCTTGATGTTGACAGTATATGTTGACAAAAAACTCTTACATAATAAATTATACTACCCATAATTAGGGAACCTAGACAAAGGCATACAGTTTATTTAGTGTAATTTGCTTGTAATGTGAAGGTCTTGTTTCGAATCTAAATTGAGTGAAACAATTATTTTTCCTAAATAAATGTTTCATATATTACACGTAAATGTGGTTACATTTAATCTTAACCCTACCTTTACTATTCCCATTTTATTAATATAAAATAAGCGTATATCCTAGATTTTTTTTTGAAGATTTTATAAAGGTTCATTAAGTTGACCTTGGTGGATTTTGTGTAAATTTATTGCCTCATGAACCGATATTCGTGGGTTCAACCCCAGCTGTGGTGGCGGATTTTTCTTGGGTGACAAAAGTCAGTGGTACAATTTGCTTCAAAGGGGAAGTAAACCTACCAGTCCCATGCCGATTGTGGCATGCAAAAAAAAAAAAAACCCGGAGGGTGTGTGAAATTACATTTTTGGCATAGTTGGTAAGTTCTTTCGTGCTCGATTGTAGAATTCACTCTGTTTTTATAGGGCAAGTGTGGGGGGTTAGCGTTAGGGAGGACGTCTGGTTGTAATACAAGCCCACCAAAACAAATAAGGCAAGTTCTTGTAACTTGTCATGGATTCAAAACGTTGACCCAGCATGCATCGGCTAAGATGAAAGAAAAGAAGATCAAGTCTTATAATTAATCATACTGGCAAATTTGTTAACCCCATTAAATGTTGACGCCGTTTTGTATATAGGATACTATATCTCATACACTCGTGTGATGCGGGAAGTAATATCAAATACAAGACATAACTGTCAACGACATGACTACTAAAAATCAAAGGGGCTTCGTTTACACAAATAAGGAAATATTATTTTGCATTATATTATAGACTTCTTTTTTTCAAAACTCACAAATAAATCTGTTTTTAAATACTTAATAAGGCTCAATTAATGGTATCTATATATTTTTAGATGATGTATAATATAGTAGTATAGTTTCATAAGCAGGAACGTCCTTTAAAAAAAAGTTAAAAAATTATTTATTCATTTACTTACTTTAAAAGAGATAAATCATATTAACTTTTCTTCTCAGAAAGAGAAAGACATGATTTTTTTTAATGTAAAAAAAGAGCATAATGTAAGAGAACTGAACTAACTTAGTTTGTTCAGGAAGCAGTCCTAGTTTGTTATTGTGTGGATGTTTCACAAAGTTCCCTTTCCCGGAAGATTGAGTAGTCTTGCCAGACAGGAAGAGGAAGCGACCAGCGTTAGGGAGGAGTAATGGGAACAAAAAAATAAAAATACACACACAAATAAACGAGCTAAATAGAGTGACCTGACCATTCCAAGGATCCACAATGGTACATGTGAATAATAACGGAACTCAAACAATGAACCTGAAAATAATCTAGATTCTAAAAAAAAAACAACCTCTTTTGTTTAAGAGTCACGCCAAAACTTTGAGATTTATAGGTCTGGACACACTGACAATGTGCCTGATTACAAATCAGAAAGCCAGGTTTTAATTTCGATCAATTAAGTCAAGGTATATTTAATATAATAGATTTTACATCCTGATTTTAAGTAGATTTTATTACAAGGGCTTGTAAAGGTTCCATCCTATAGAAGAGTCGAAACCCATTGCAGAAATATTGCTTCAACATAATATCCACATCTAAATAATGTTAGTGCTCCAATTAAACCATAAACGACCTTGCAACTGAATAATTGTTTATAAAATGTGATCACAGCTCATATTCAATGACGTTTTGCGCAAATTTGACGCAGTTATCTGATCCAAGTGAAGGCTTAGTTAACTATGTCTAGCCTTCTTTAAAACAATTGCAGTCATCTGTTGTTAAGGTAACACCATACATTTCAAAGTTGGTTGATTCTTCTTGTGGTTTAAAGTTACAAAGTTTCTTGCCCGTAAGAAATAGCACATTGTGATAATATATTCTCCTTCTTTTAAGTCAGAGTTTTCAAACTGTGCTCCACGTAGCCCTTGTTACTTCAGCCTGCGTGAGGATATTTTAAAATATTCATTTGATTTTCACATACAATAGCATCATTAATTAGATTGGATTTTTTTTTAAATCTGAATTAAGTACATATTCCCAAAGGAACAACCAAAATATAATATGTTTCACTTTTGTTTTTATCATTTTATACTTGCAAAATGTATCTTTATTTATTGAATGTTCGTAATATTAGTGTACAATTATTTGAGAGGTCTCCAGGATGTATTTTTATGGTGCTAGGGTTCCTTTGGTCAAAAATGTTTAGGAGCCTCTGTTCTAAGGGAATACATTTATAGTTCCCTTAATTTGAAGTCAAATATGAACATGGGCGGCCAGTATTTGGTTAACCTTTGCTAACAAAAGAATTAAATAAGGTTATAGAAAGAGAAATAATTTCTTAATGAAAAGTAAATTATAAAAGCATATTTTCTTCTTTTTCTCCCCATAAATTAACTGTAATAACTTTCCACAAGATATTGGGAATAAAGCCAAACTTTCTCCTACTTATCTTGACACATTTTCGTTTCGTAGTACACCTGAGCATTTATACCTTATTTGAATAAGTTAACTCATTTATTTTTTAAAGAACAAGCGATCGGTTCAGGCTAGGGTTGGTTATGAGCCCTACTTTGAATCATAGCTTTTAAGGTTTTGATATATTTTTACTTATAATATTTGTTTATATAAATTTATCTAAATAATGAATAGTAAACAGAAAGCAAACTAATCTACTAAGCCTTTTACATTAAAATACAAAAGTATATAACGTAAATTAAAAGCATAAATAATATTGACTCTTCATAAGAAAACACTCTTTCAAAATGTAATTTTTATTTCTGAATGTGTTTGCTCTTCTCCACAATGTGACCTAATGAATGATTGCGCTAGAATCTGGCAAACATATAACCTAAATATGTATTTTATGTTTTAGCTCGTTGAATTTGTGAGAACATATTTTATGTAGTTTAGATTATTATACTTCCAGGCTGTAAGCATATCCTTTTATTTGAAATGTGTTAGAACAAGTGAGGTAACATTTAAAGGAAATATACATAAATTTGTGTGAATGATTGGTGGCAAAACATTTATGAAATAATTGCCTTCAGTACACCCTACAAGTATCCTAACACAGACATTTTCGTCACCGGAAAATGAGACCAATCATGGTGTACATCTCATCTCACGTGCCTACCGGTGCAGGCTTAAATAAAGATTCAATAATATTTCATGGAGTATTTTATGTCGAGAACAGCGCAAGTTTACTATTCTAAGTAGATAGACAATTCAAGCGAAATAAACCTTAGAATAAAAAGGTTTAATACACATACAAGAATTCAAATTTGTTTGAACACCTAAATATACATTTAAAGAATGAATTTTAATAAAGATGGAAGGTAATATTCTGCAAACAACATATCATTTTACACGGTTTACGAGTTTTAATATTTAGGAACAACTTTAAATAGCAATTACGCTATTAGATTGGAAATTGGCAAAATAATACAATCGGGAAGTGCATGCCATTACTCAGTGAGTAGGTAGTTAACCTCTCATCTTCTTTAAGGGAAAGTACATTCATAACATACTATACTGTGCAAATTAATTGGGACAAAGTAAAAAATCAATCTTTTTCAAAAACTATGCCTTTATATAATTATTTGCCTTTATATACACTAATAAATACCTGTTTTAATATGAAGTATGTCCTCCTTGAGATGAAATTACCTCTTGAACTCGTTTTGGCATTGACTCCACTAATTAATTTCACATATTTTTGGCTTAATCATCGTGGAACCACACTTTTATAGTATTCGTTATCATGCTTTCTTTGGTTGTACATTCCATTTTACCTAAACGTATCTTCAAAATATTCCACAAGTTTTCTACTGGATTTAGGTTGGGTGAATTTCCAGGCCAATCAAGAATTTTTTTTTCCAACATGAAAGTCTTGATCAATTTTGAATCGTGACATGAGGTCAAGTCATGTTGAAATGTCCCATAAAAGGTTTGCAAGAATTGAACAATCTTACGTTGTAATAATTCTACGTACTTGGATGAATTCATCATACCTTGAACAGGAACTAAGTTTCCAGTGCCATTTTCTGTGAAAGAATGCCAAAACATCTGTTTCAGAAGGTATTTTACAGTTTGTTGGACATGCTCAGGTCTTAAGGGTTAAAAGTTGCTTTGTAACCCTGCACAAACAAATGAGTTTCATCGCTGAAAATTACCTTTTTCAAGTCGTCAGAAGTCCATGATTTATATTTTTGACCCATGCTAAAGGTTTTATCTTCATTTTAGCATTAACATATTGTTTTTTCGTTGGTCTTCTTGCCTTCCAGCCATCTTCCAGAAGCCTACAGCGTATAGTTGAACCACTAACATCAAAACTAGCCAATATATATCTTTGAAGGTCTGTGCTTGATTTTGTTGGATTCATTTCACTATTTCTGGTAATTTTATCAGCTGGTGGAGTGGATTTAATTTTGGTCCATATTTAGCTCCCCTTTTTTGAGACGACGATGCAGATGAATTGTATCTCGTAAGAATTTTTTATACACTTGTTTTGCCCAAACCAACTGCAGAAGCGACATATTTCACTGTCATAGAAGTGTGATCCTTAAGAGCAATTATTTTTCACGCTTCCTTGGAGTAATATTCATGTTTAAATACTTGAAAGCAACACGTATTTCACAGAGAGAAAAAACTAACATCCACCTGTCATACTCAAAAGCTCACAACTGAAGCTGAAATGACTATTTCCGGTTTAAAACCAGTCAAATCACATTATTACTGTCATCTTCTAACAGTCACACCACCTCAAGACGGATCAAACCAGTTTAAGTCGGTTTAAGACATCAATTTGCAATCACATTAAAATTATGAGAAAAAAATAGCTTGTCCCAATTAATTTTCACAGTATAGTACAACCCAGTTTTTCTGTTTTTTCTCTATGGTTGTGAAAGGTGGAGCAAGTGATAAGATGAAGTTTAATATGTTCGAAAACAAGGTGCTTAGGAAGATATTTGATCCATAGAGGGCTGAGGATACTGGGGAATTAATATCACATAATGATGAGTTACATATCCTGTACTCATCACAATACATTGTTAGGATAGTCAAATCTTGTAGATTACGTTGGGTAGGACATACAGCGTGAATGGAAGAATCTAGAACCGTGTTGAGTGTATTGAGTGATTAACCCAAAGGGAAGAAATCATTGGGAATATTTAAATACAGATGGGAGGATAACATTAGAATTGACCTGAAGGAGACAGGGTGTAATGAGGTGGACTGGATAGAACTAGCTCAAGATAGGGATAGGTGGCGTACTTTTGTGAGTGTGGCAAGAGATCTCGAATTCAATATCTAGACGGTGACCTGGCGGTCTAGGGGTAAGGTGTCAGACTTCTGTGCTGGCAGCCGGGGTTCAATCCTCGGTCCCGGCACAGATTTATCTGATTACCAAACCCCTCCTTCACCTCTGACAAGACATATTGTGAATGTGGGGAATGCCAGGCCTCCACCGTGGTTCGGATTCCACGTTAAACTGTAGGTCCTCCATTTCATCTCACAATCACCCTACCATTACACATTAGCGTAAGTGCGTATAACCCGAACGGGTAGTAAGACGCGGTGCTAATAATAATAATNGGTGTCAGACTTCTGTGCTGGCAGCCGGGGTTCAATCCTCGGTCCCGGCACAGATTTATCTGATTACCAAACCCCTCCTTCACCTCTGACAAGACATATTGTGAATGTGGGGAATGCCAGGCCTCCACCGTGGTTCGGATTCCACGTTAAACTGTAGGTCCTCCATTTCATCTCACAATCACCCTACCATTACACATTAGCGTAAGTGCGTATAACACGAACGGGTTGTAAGACGCGGTGATAATAATAATAATAATAATAATAATAATGCAGGGGGGAGGGGGAAGGTTCTAATATTTTATACGTATATGCTGAGTGAATTGAGGATTAATGGATTTTCCTAATTTATAGAAGAGTGCTTTTAACCAATTCAACCCCATGATCAATTTAAATTATTTTTTAATGGTTGCAAGTGGCAACTAAATCATGTAGCCTAATTTTTTTTAAATGATCAGTAAGGTAATTAATTTTTGTAATTGAATATATTATTTTTATTTTATTTGTAAGTGTAGGTATGAGGTTATGTTCAATGTAAATCTAAGGTGTCTCAAGGGGTTTATGTGTGTACTAAGTTTGGTCTAATCCGTTATTTAGTTCAAAAGTTATTCAAGGTTAGAACAATCCGCTTAGGTGTCCGTGTGATCTAACGCGCTACTCTCGCAGTAGACTAGACTGCCAATGAAGGGGAGATTGAGGTTTGAGTATCGATTGGGTGTACAAAGGGTGGTTTTACAAAATGATTTCCACCCCTCCCTGCATTCAAATTCGGGTACACTTCCTCTAAATATAACCTTCCTAATCCCTATAAACCACTAGCGTAATTTAGTTTACAGGCGTGTAACCTTAACGGGTAGTAAGACTCGGTGCTAAAAAAAAAGTTGGAACACGCAAACGCATACATCTAAACAATTCCAATTAAGTTATATTACGTAAGGAAAGATTAATACCCGCATTGGTGGGAATTTGGACTAAACTTAAAATTAGGGTGGTCTGGTTTGCCAGTGAAAGAGAGTTTGAGATTCTTGTTTTGGTAGGTCGTGGTTTTTCTTAAATAGCTAACCACTCTACCTCATTAAAAGTTCTGTTCATTTCATATAAATTATATCTTCTTCATAAATATCCATTAGCGTATTGAATACGGAAATCCTGGAATTGTGATGAGGGTGGTGAAGATAATATTATGGTGGTGAAGATAATATTATGGTAATTATATGATTATTTAAAGTTATTAAAAATATATATTAAATAAATGGTATGGTGGCACTTCAACAACTTTATTTTTCTCTCAGTTTTATCGTAAAATAAAGACGTTAAACTAAAAGCCCCTAAGAATTGTTAATCGAAATAACGTACATAACTAGAAAAACACTCCACCATAGATCATAAATGATATAATAAACACTGTTACGGGAACATTAAGAAAAGAGGAACCTCTCTGTCCACCAATACAATAACAACCAAATTTCAATTGCCAAAGTGCTTCATGAATAAATATATATATATATATACACTAGCACACACACATATATACACACACTAGCACACACACATATATACACACACTAGTACACACATATATATACACACACACTAGCACACATATATACACACTAGCCCACACACATATATATATATATATATATATATATACACACACTAGCACACACACACACACACACACACACACACACACATATATATATATATATATATATCGATTCTACGACCCCGGGAATAGCGTCCCTCTCGAAGTAACGACCTTTTTTGGGGAACCATGAAAAATGTGGGGAAAAAGGTTGAAAAGTTTAAGGAAATCGCTGTGAAATGTGTTTGTTGCATTTATTTAGGTCGCTGCGTTGCAATTATCTTTGTGAGCACTGTATTACTAGTAACTGGGGTGGGTCAGGTATAAAAAAGATACCACCTCATCAATGCCAGCCAATATCACTTTACTCTCTCCACCCCCTCCCACAAGCAAGACAATGTTTCCACGCGCGCAACTGCCGCTACATCACGCGCCAGGCTTGCTTTTGCCATTGTTATTTCGATTCTCGATTTGGTTACTATTTTGGTTTGATTTTGTGAACAATTTTTGACGACCCATGCTATTGTTTAACATTGTTATTTTGATTTGGTTACGTTTTTGATTGGATTTTGTGAACGATTTTTGATGACCCAAGCTATTTTTTTTTTATTTGATACGAACTTATAATTTTGACGAAATGAGTGAAAGGAGTACCTTCTTCAAGAAATAGGTAGGTTTTATTTTATTTACTTTTTCACGTATTGTCTAAAAAATACAATTTTTTCGTATGAAGGTCAGGGATGGAACAAAATCTGTTAAAATTCCAATAACGACCCCTTCGAAATAACGACCCTTTTCTAGGGAACCGCGAAAGGTCGTAGAATCGAGAGTTGACGCACGGTATTTTCCGTGACAAATGTGTTATAAGAATTATGTAAGTCCCCTCCCATGGTGCACGATTTGCCATGAAAATCTATGAAACGTAATTAAAAACCATATTAACAATATTTTATTCAAAAATTTGTTAAAAATAGCCTAATTAAAAAGCTAATTAAAAATTGTGAAAATCCGGCTTTAAGGTGCATTCAGACCCCCTTCTGTCCAGCTATATTACATTTTTCAGATCTCTGCTTGCCGTGGATTTGACTGGGCATCACACACCCAGACAAACACTTCCTATTATTATTATTATTATTATTATTATATATTCATACAACTCATTGGCTTTGGTTTGGTTTTGGTATTGGTATTTGTTGGTATTGGTTTTTTAAAACTATATTCCATATTAAATGTTTTATTTCTAATAGTAGTAAAAGTAAAACTAATAGTAATGATAAATAATTTTCTATCTCAAATAGTTGCAGAAATATGATAAAAATTAAAAATGTCTGCTCATTTAAAGTAACCTTAGAGCCATTTTGTTTGTGGCAATGTACAAAATTTAATCAATTTTTTTTACAGCTAACTTTGAGAAATTTGAAATTTTCCCTTTTGTTGTTCATTTAACTATCCTTAATCTAAGGGTTATATATCTAATTTCAAAAAAATCTTCAGGCGAATGTTTATAAAACACTAGATACATAGTATTTGCCCGATCGGTAAAATTGTTTCGGCTCTAGTCCGAGGCACAAACAGACAGGTGGCATTGCGAAAACAATTTTTTTCTGTTTCAGGTGGTCATGAAACGTCAAAATTTATCAAGTTTTAAATCTTCAAATAACTGTTTGTTCCTAAGCCAAATATATATTTAAAACCAAACAATATTTCTTAAACTGATTTACCGTGAAAATAACATACTCATTCGTAAAAAAGTGAGTACCGAGTCTGCTTGTTCACTCCATTAATCCACGAGTAATACCGGTGTTTGTTGTATATCCCTCGGGGTATTATACGCGGCCTGTCAAGAGATAATATGAAAAGTTATGGCGCGTTTGTGCATATAAACCAACCGGCGAGCCTCACTTTACAATAATAATGCTTTTATAGCGCAGGTGAGCTAATGGAGAAATTCAGATACCGCACATCCCTCCCCGTTCCCTCCCAGCCTTCCCATCCCCTTTCCCCGGCAACCCAACCCTTCCTTCCGCACCTTTACCTCTGCTTTCCCAAAAGTTCATGAATCGCAAATATGGAACAATCTGTCAATCTCAATGCTCCCAAAATTGACCGGAGATGGTCGTATTTTATTTTTTTAAACCGGACTGCCAACCTGATCAGTTTGGGTATTAAATAAAAGTTAGAATATTATCTTACAATATTTATAGCCACCAGTCTGGGCTTAACGCATTTTTAACCAATCTAAAAAAAAAATGATTAAATAGAAATATATCTGCATTTGTGTAGAAGGGAAGTTGAAAGTTATTTATTTAAAATCATATATACACCTGGATGAGACTTGAGCTACGACCTCCCTGTTATTGGCAAACCAGACTAGATGAGCATGACATTTAGACCGCATGTCCACCGATAAATGTTTTAAATTCAAAGTAGTTAAATAAAATCTAATTTAAGCTTCTCAGTGTTCAATATTTAACTAATAAATAAATTCTAGCCTTTAATAGTATTTTTTCTTGTATCTATGGATATTAAGTAAACCCAACACACACAATTGTTCGCCTTTGACACCTACTTCATCAACGAAGATGATATATGTAGCGAGTTTTTATCTCTCTATTACATTTTGTCGATAAATAAAAAATCCTTAAAACTCCATCAGTTTAAGTTTCTTTATATTTAACAACAAAAATAGTATCTGGATTTCCAATTTTGCTTCATTATTTCGTAGCTACCAATGAATTAACACAGTCAGACAAAAGTTAGTGTTGTAATAAGTGAACATTCCAGTTAATACATCTTTATGATTTATACACCTAATTTAGCACTTTAATAGTAATTGTTTTAGTAGATTTTCGTTAAGTGAATAAATTTCTCATCTATAAGACGAAAATATAGTAAATATAGTCAAAACCTCGACCTAAAGACATCTATTATTGAATCAGATGTCATACATTCTAATATAATACATACATTATTTAAAACACTGGATAAGCTTAACACTATGGTGTGCACTTTTTTAAAAACAAGGCAACTGTACTTATTAATTTGTTTACTTATAAACTCAAAATCAAATACGTTAGTATTTTGGGGCTATATATATTATGTAAATGTGATGGATTGAAACATCTCTTAACCCCTATTGATGACCTCAATGTAGAATTAATGAATACAAATACAACTGTCATTGACCGACTAGTTCTAGAATGTAGTACTAATAATAGAAACACCGCCTTACATAGTAGACTGATACAGTTTTAAATTAGTCTGACAAATCATCTAAATAAATAGAACATGTGCATTTAACAAAGGGGCCCAAGTTTGATGGTGAGTGTGGACTGTTTTGAAACCAACAATACTACAATCTAGCCTTTTATAAAATACTAACTTTCTTCAAATGGTGACCTCAATATTTCTTGAATATCTGTCATGAGCACAGCGGCATAAGTAAGATGAGAGGCTTGTTAAATTAAGGGGGAAAATTTGTCAATAAATTATAGGACACTCTTGACACATACTTTGTTTATTTTGATCAAAAAAATGTTTTGATATAAAAACTGCAAACACACGGACCTTTTCTCGCGTCCCCTACATTACCACCTTAAAGTGACAGCTGCAGAACGCATAACTTGACATTATGAATAGGTGAAAGTAGATCCTGTTTCTAACTTTTCCAGCTTTAAGATAAGGTTATTCATGAGAAAAGTTGACTGCGACTCATTAATAGTTTGCCCTACTGGTGAGCTCAGTTCGGACGTTTGAGGTGGGTTCCGGTTTGAGTCTAAGTTGGGTATAAAGGTAATTTTCTGAACTTTGTTTTCTAAGTTTCTGTAAGGAATAATTCTGGTGTAATGTTTTGTTATTCACACAAAATATACTTTAACGTATCTTGATGTATATTTAATAAATTCTAATTGGATGTACTGAGGGTTGATTTTTTGAAATGGTTTCCCACTTTTGGTTCACCTAAATTCTACTTTCTTTAGCCTTACCCTATTAGAGTATGTATATATATATATGGATTGCCCTTGCTAAGAAGCATTTGACAAAAGATTCACCCATAGAGATTGGGGATGAACAGGTGTATTGTTAAAGAGCACAACATAAAAAAAAATTATATTAGCACTTAGTTAAATCTCTATTAAATTATTTTCCGTTAGTTCTAATTTCTGTGCAAGGCAGTTGATAGGGCAAAGCAAGATATAAAGGGGAACGTGAATGCTTGAGTTGGTATGTGTTTGTGTGTAAATATATCTAGTGTGTATTGTTTGTATATTTGTAGCAGACAAACGTATTTCAATCCCTTCTCCATGTGTCAGGTTGGTCTACAGTGGAAATTGCACTGTCAGAAGGTCTGATAAATAACCCCAGCTGTGTGCTAGGTGCTGTACAGAGGCTTACATCTATAGCCACTACAGTCTGATTTAAATAAGGAGGAAGGTTTGTTTCTGGTTTTAGAAATAACTAAAACAATTTTCATAATATATATGTAAATACATGTGACATATAACCATAACGTTACGATGTTATAAATGCCTATTAAATAATACTAATCATAAGGTAATATGTTATCAATGCTTACATCAGAAGAGTTATTTCTTATAAAAGTACCTCTATAGCAGAATTTGACTATTAATGGCCTTAAGAGCTTTCTAGAGAAGTTCTCGTTAGATTCCAGCTAGACCCATTTTCAAAGGAATGCGGATAACATACAGATATTACATTATGGCTTAGGACGAACCCAATTTTGGAGTTTAACATTTTTAAACGATAAAATACTTTAATAAATAACCCATTTTTATAATAATTGGAAATAGAAAGATTTCTTCAAAATTTTTAATAACACCCATATCGGTGGGCAAGAAAATAAAGGTGTAAGTATAATCACGTCCCGGCCAGGTATTTGGGGTTTGAGTCATATACATATGTATTGAGGTGTTTATTCCTAAATGGTTTACCAATTTACCTCCTAGAAAATGTTGACACATTTCCTCTTAAGTACCTTCTTATTTTTACCCTAGTAGTGTAAAATAAATGGCTAGCCTGAACGAGTAGTTAGATGCGGTACACACAAAAACGAATATTAAGCAATTAAATATAATTGCATTTACTTATTATAATTTAATCATCATATGATTATTTTCCTAAAGTTAAATAAAATACATTAGTGGAAAGCCTTATTACAATTTACGCTAGTATAAAACAAATATTACCACTTTTAAATAAATTTAGAATTAATTTTTTTTAGGAAGGCTCCAATAATTATCTTTAGTACTAAGTATTATTTCACAAATAAAATATTACTATTGAAGTTGTTACATTAAAACTCTAAATTAAAAACAATAGCTTTTTCAATTAAAATAAATGTCTCATACGGAAAAAAAACGATTACTCATGTAGTCCTTACAATGCTGATCTCACGTCCTGCATCGTACACATAGGTATTTTAGACAAGTAAAGTTTGAAGCTTTTTATTACAAAACAATTTTGAAGTTTTCTTCTTTCTTCAAAATTTCACCACTTTATTAAATAAGCGATGAAATCTTAGCCATTCTAGCTTTATTGTTTAGAAAATTTAAGGATTGATTTGATTGAAAATGGCAAATGTTTCAATAATATGTAGTAAATTTATTATATTTTGGTTTATTAATCTACAATTATGTATCGGATGAACAATTTCATATTACTTTATTATAGGAAAATAATAGTTTTTAATCTCTGAACTAATATACCTTATATTTTTTATGCTATATGTTTAGAGAGTAGTAATAGTTCAAACTTATTATTTATTTTGTTAGCTAAGATCCAGCGGCTAATAAGAGCAATTTAACATAAATGTTAATATAAGGTGCTGGGAACATGGATGGCAACACATTTAAAGATGGGTAAATACTTGATCAAAATCAGCCAATAGACTAAAAAAGTATTTTTTCAGGGTAGAGAGGAATATGTAGGGCTACTTGTCATTTTAATACATGAAAAATAGTTAAAAGAAAGCTAAAACTAGATGTGTTGAATCATTACACTACTTTTTACTATTATATTTGCTTGAATTTACTTTTATTCAAAATCTCATAAGTTTTTCCCATTTAAACAATACCTTCTATATACTAAATATATAAAAGAAAGTTAAGTAAAGTTTCAATAATTAGTTATTATTTACTTGGTTGGAGGTATGAACAACATTTTAAGAGTTAATTACCTATTTCCATTCTTTTATGAGTGGATTAAATGAATCTGTTAACTAGGTGGTTTAATCCTTTATACAATAAATTTTTTGGTAAAAAAAATGTAGTCTGGAAATATCAATGTTTCGGGTGAATCTTTTGCACATCAAAATAAATCTAGATTTGTTTGGGTTTTGTCAAGACATTGAAGTCATTATCCATTTTATTTTTATTTTCGTTTTGATTTTGACTTGAACACCTTATATGAATTTGGAGAAAAACGTGTACAAGATTGGTTTTAATATGGGAGTGACTGTCTAAAACCAAATGGGTCTTTTTATTAAAATAATATTGCATTTAAATTATAATTAATTGGGGGCTATGTAATTAATAAAATAACTGTAACAGAGACAATTTTAATTTTCTAAATGAGTGAGCTGGTGGTTTATGGGTAAGGTGTAGTAGGACTACTGTGCTGGGAGTCCGGGGTTCAATCCTAGGTCAGATCACAAATTTATCTGATTACCAAACCCTTCCTTAACCGCTGACTAGACGTTTATTAATCACAACTTGTGAATGTGGGGAATGCCAGGCCTCCACGGTGGTTCGGATTCCACGTTAAACTGTAGGTACTCCATTTCATCTCACAATCACCCTACCATTACACATTAGCGTAAGAGCGTATAACCCGAACGGGTAGTAGGACGCGGTAATACTACTACTACTACTAATAATAATAATAATAATAATAATAATAATAATAATTTTCTAAAACATATTACAGGTACCTTTGAAGTATTGAGTATATATACCCAACAGTTGTAATTAATTAGCATGGTAAATATTTTAATAAATCAACATTTTTTAATGTATGGACAAAAAAGCAATATCGATATCTAATTTTTAGAGTCTTATTAATATTTTAAAATTGTGACATTTTCACTTTGTAGCACCATCTGTGCTTGTATTAAAATTATTTCCCTTCTAAGACGTTCTTCTTTTTTAAAAAAAACAACTTTGGTGAAACTTTTTTATCACTTCTTATTTCCTTTTTTCCTCACAGTATTTTTTAATTTTTTATTTTAGTTTTTTTGTCACAATAGGAATCCAACACCCGTTGCCTTTATAAATTCTTCTTCTATTGTTCTTTTGCGTCTTACCGCTTTGGGTATGCTGTCACCAAACGCCACTGAATGAAGATAGACGACCAGACTTCTGGCCACATGGTTCGTAATTTTTCTTATACTCTCAGATAAGCTTACTTCTATTTCTTTTTTTTGGTATCCTACCATTATTTCCCTCATGCGCTATTTCAAATTATAGTCCTTAAACGTTTGTTTAATTTATCACCCAAATTGGTCTCTAATTTACCGAATTCATCCAGAAATACATTCGCAGTATTAAATAGTTCTTAAGAGATAAAACAATATTTTATTACTAAAATACTACAGACTCAAAATAGCCAGGATTTTATCCCAAAATAAACCAGTGACTACATGGTTTAAGCCGTTACACCCACATAATATTTGTTTTCATTCATAGGATGTGTTAGGGTTCGAATCTCGGTTGGATATACTGTGGTTGTTTTCTACAAGTGATTTATCACTGTGGTTTTTAAATATTCTCTTCATTCTAACATAAGTGCATTTTTTCTTGTACTGCCCTCTTCATCTCATTCTACTTGATTAAGCTTAGTGTTCATGTCCGAGTAGCTATGGTGAGAATTTATTATTATTAAAATTACATATTTATACAATTTACATATTAAACATTATTATAATATTCAAGTTATTAACTTTACAAATTAGTATTATGAATTATTATTTTACTAGCATTAGCGTCTCATGACAAAAATTCTTAGGGAAGCTGGGAATGGGATTTGGAGGGGGTCCAGGATCCCCCTACAGAATTAACAAAAATGTATATGCTTCAAGAAGCTAACTTATTTGGGGTCTCTTTTTTATTAAAATTGTGGGTTTGGGTGTTTTGTTCTATGATTTACATAAGGCACATTATAATCCAGATAGCACATATTCGAGGGGAGGATGGGGTAGGAGGGGAGAGCCTAACTTGCCCCTCCTTATTATAACAAATGAGGATAAATTTCCCCTGTCTCCCCCAACCCAGTTCCACCTCCCCTAAGGCTTTCAGTTTTTAAATTAAATATTCATAAAAGCATTTTATGTTTATATTTATATGTGAACCAACTGTGAGTTAATTAATTACGTTAAATATATATAATATAGGTAATAACAATTATGTGTAGATTTTAAATTTTCACTTATATTGAAACCTGCAGCATATTTGGTGTATTTGATTATATTTATATATTAAATTAAATTTTATATACGAAGGCCTATATCAATGATCTTATACTCACCGTATTTTTTTCCAGTGTTTGTAAGTCAAGTCCACCCTCCTCTCCTTATATATGAACTCTGCAATGAATCTTTCACGGAAGTCCATTCCTTGCTTCATTTTAAAAAACATACCCTTCTCAATTGAAAAGAGTCCCAAAAGTCTATTTTGTCCCATAGTATATATGAATGATGTCTTTACTCTTTTTAATGTTGAAAATGACCTCTCAACTGATGATGCCGCGATCGTTGCCACAGGTTCACACAGTTTTTCAAACGCCTGTAAAAGGACCTACTGTAACAAACCCCACAAAAGATGCGTAGGCATGACCGGGGGTCAGTAATTTGTCCATTTTTCCCTTTTACACAAAACTATCCTAATTTTATTCCCACCCAATTAAATTTCCACTTTTGTCACGGCTGTGTTTTGAAAGGGGAAGAGAGGGGTATGCGATAGTATCTCTCAGTTTCTTCGACTATAGTCGTCAACCTTCGGGCATAGCTTCGGTTGTTGAAATATTGCAACTTATCTTCCCTTCTGCCAATCCTAAATCTATGACGTCACAAATAAGAACTACACTAGGTAGAGGTATGGGTTGAAAGACGGAAAAATATAGACTTTCAACCAAGGCCGTAGCCAGGGAGGGTTTGGGATTTAAGCCCCCAACAAAATTTTATGAAAAAAAAATATGGCTTTATTTATGGTTTAAACCATATCAAAATTAAGATACAAATATAAATTAGGGGGTTGTGTTACCATAAAAAGCACTTCAGAGAGCTTCTTGAGGTTTTAAATATCTAGAAATGTTCCTAGCCTTCGGTATTTTATGGGTTATTTAACATAAAAAATTGTGAATGTGGGGAATGGCAGGCCTCCACCGTGGTTCGGATTCCACGTTAAACTGTAGGTCCTCCATTTCATCTCACAATCACC
>CABEEJ010002068.1:0-28943 GCA_901482245.1 Timema douglasi
AAATGGGCGAGGCATAAAATTGAAACCTTACGGGCATTTTAAGGGATTATCACAATAAAAAATTTGTTGAATAATTACTATTTAGAAAGGAGGCTGGTAAAATGAAGGATTTTGAAATTTCCCAAATTGGAATAGTAAAATTACTTGTCAGCGTAATAGAAGATTTAGATTTCATAGATTAGTATAATAACTACCCAAAACCACCATTAATATCTTATCCTTAATCTAATATAATGAATAAGCAGTAAATTGAGGAGGGGTAAGTGGCCGCCCCCAGATTTCTAAAACTAATGTAAAACACATTTTTTGGTGTAATATCTAATGGGAGTTTGACATTTAAGTCAATAGCTATTCCCGAAGAGCAGAATGACGTCTGAAAATATTGAAATTTAAAATTGAAGCCTAGGAAATAGAAGACCTATAAATTGATACACCTAATAAAGAACATTACTTTTAGAATTAACTATTACGTTAATTAAATAAAATTGTAATTTGAGAAGCATGTTGGTAAATAAAATAAAATTAACAAATATATCTTAAAATTTCAAAATGAGAATATGAGAATTGAAAAGAGAAGGGTGGATAGTAATTTAAGACCTTGCCAAAATTATTATAAAACCTTCTTTTAATCATGGAAAGAAATAAAATTTTTGGAAATTTTTAAGATGAAAGTTATAAAGTTTGGAATTTAAAAATAGAAGGAGTTAATAGCAAATAGATAAAACAAATCTTCTTTATATGGTATAGAATCGGATTTTTGTACAGACAGATGAAAATCTCTAGAAATAAACGATTATAAAAACTAAAGATTAACATAAAGGTGATCCACTACCATTGCATTGACAAAGCTAGAAATTTAAAGATGTATTGGCACCTGTTTAGCAGCGAACTAACAAATAAAATAAACAAATTCTGGTGACATAGCTCAGCGAATCGTGATACTCTTTGGAAATCCATGATGTTTATATTATTTTTGTAGCAGAGTATACTATTTATTTATGATCTTTGGTTAACTGTTATGGTTTTTTTCAACATGGATTGTAGTTGATTGTACAGTAAGTTGTGGACAAGGTAATATTTTGTATCAAAATATAATTTATTTAAGTTGATTAATGGCTATGGTTGATTTGTGATTGCCATCATTATTTCCGAATAGTAAATCGATGAACTATAGGAAAATGTGCAACCAGATGTTGAAAGCTACGTTTTGTTTGGTGCTGCTTACATTTGATAAAAATGGGTGAATTTGATATTTTTAAGGTAAAAAATAGAGAAAGTCTAGGGCTGCACCATACAATTTTTTTTAAATTTGAAATATTTAAAAAATGGTTATAACGACTTTATTCAAAATTAATATCTGGTAAGATTTTTAATACATAGATTATTTTACGTAGGCTATGTTTTTTTTCATTAAAAATATCATTAGATATTAGTTTACTAATGACTAATTTTTGAAATATATAGATATTTAAAAAATCATTTAATTTATTTGAGTTATTTAAGGTGCACTTTATAAACCGACTAATTATATCAGCATACGACTTGTAAACTAACTTAAATGTAAAACAAACAAAACATCCAGCCCTCGGTTGTTAATTCCTACCTATGAAAGGGGATACCCAACCAATGATATTTTTTTGACCATGCTGGGTATTGAACCCAGTACCCAATACCCAGTAGAAAAATACGGTTTTAAAATAAATAACAATTTTGTTCAAAATCGCTATCTGGGGACCAATTTTACATTATAGTTAATGTAGGGATATTGTTGATATATATGTTTACGTATTATAAATTTTAGAATGTTTGAAATTTTTCGAAACTTGCCGTTAATATTTAGCTTTAATTGGGTGTATGGAAATGGTTTTTCCTGATTAAAAAATATATAGCTTTATCTTTACAAACCTAACTAATTTGGGAGTAGTTTATAAATAAATGATAGAAAATAAAAATAAAAAATTGTCTTGATCAATTATTGTATTTAAAATGTTTTATATGAAGAGTTTTTATTGTGTTTAACAATATAATATTTGTTTATATGAGGAAAAGGGTAAATAACTAAAATATCAAATTTGAAAATGTTTTTATATTATGAGAAATTTTGTAAGATTGTGTCGTACCATTTATTCTGTTGGAGATTCAAAAATATTGATTAAACCTGCTATTTAAACCATGCTAATAAATATATTTTTCAAATACAGATATTTTATAAGATTAACTTAAATTTTCAGCTTAAATTTTAGTTTTAATAAATATGTTAGTTACTTTTTAAAAAAAGGTTTATTTTGGTGTGGAAGAGAGGCGAACTAACTATCCGTTCATTGAAGCTTAAAAATAAGTGTCAAACTAAGTATTAAAGTGTCTATTAACTTGAAATTACCTGCTAAATTTATCATATAAATTAGCGATTAAGTATTTAGTCAGACCCGCCTCGGTGGCGTAGTTGGCTAACGCGCTCTTCGTGTTGAGTTCGACTGCTGAGGACGGGGAGATCGAGGTTCGAATCTCGGTCAGGTGAACTGGGGGTTGTTTTTCTTAAATGGTTTTCCACTCTCCGTCCACGCATATGCGGGTTCACTTCCTCTAATTAAACCTTCCCAATTCCTAATCCATTAACGTAATTATTACTTAAAGCGTATAACCCGAACGGGTAGTAAGACGCGGGGATAAATATTATTATTTAGTCAGATTCATATATAATATTTCCAACAAAATATTTATCATCAGTTTCTTGCAATACCTTCTCTATGATTTAAAAAATATAAATGCATAATTCTTTTCACACGTTTACGTTTTACTACCCGTCTGGACTATACGCATTTACTTACACTGATGTGACAAAGATGATAAACAACGAACTTAAAGGATATAAACTCCTTTTGTTAGAGAGAGGGGTGGAAATTATTTAAGATAAAACCACCCTCAGTACCTCATCTATATGAACACAGAAATAACCTTTTTACTCCTCTATCATTACCGTAAAACAACCTTAATTATTAAAAATGATAAATATGTTTTTTTTATATTTACCAAAAGAAAAAAATTCAATTTAAAATTTTTCAGAAAAAAAAAAAAAAAATGTTTTAAAAATGTATCTCAAACGTAAAACAAGAATTTCGTACACTTATTTCATCACGAGAAGTACATCGGTTGTAAGTATAAACAAAATAAAGAAACTAGAAGAACGTATCATACCACGCACCGTTGGATGAATCTTTTTGTTGCTGTTGTTGTGTTGTTTCGATACAATGGTCTGACGTACGATTTCACATCAAGATGCGCGCGCCGCTACGACTCTGCGAACTGGAGCACAACGGGATGCTGAGCGGATAGAAAGAGAAGCGTCCTGCCCTGTCACTTCTGACAGATTATGCTCTCATCGCAAAGATAACCTCTTCTAAGGAATAAAATATTATATAAAATTACACCCGACGTTTTGGCCAAAGTGTTTGTCTCGACAGCGACGCCAGATTTAAGAAAAAGTCATAAAAATAAATCTACTAGAACGCAGTCAAAATAAAGACTATTAAGTGTCTGAGAATTTTTATGAAATAAAATTAACGCATATTAATGATAAATGGTACGGAGTTTCGCACGGAATTTCTCGCTCTATTGTTTAAAAATTGAAATATTTACTCAAAACTCTTAAAATAAGTGAATCAAAATAATATACACTAGCAAACCCAAGAATAAATTGCACTATCCTTATGTAAAATATTTTTTGTCTCACAGTTTTAAATTTTATATTTCTATTTTTAAAGAATTAATGTCCTCAATGGTATGTTTGTACCGATAAAAAAAGGTCAATATTGGGTCCACAAGGATCAACACTTTGTATTCAAACTTTGACTTCCGGTTAACATTTTCGACATTGCTATTAAATTCCTCATTTATAAATTTTGACCGATTAAAAAATGCAAATATTGACTATTGAATCTAAAATGAAAGAGAAAATTCATTGTTGTACAAACGATTTTCCTGAAAGGTTTAAGGAAAAATAATATAAACTTTTTGAGAGACTTATATTTAATTATTCTATGGAATTGGAGAATTATTGCGTTAAAACTCAAGTAGTGTATCTTTACAACTAAAGCCACAAAGTTGTATTTATATATTTGCCAATATCTAAGAAACTGTTGGTTTTATAAAAATATATTCCATATAAAAGATTTTATTTTTAATAGTACTAAAATTTTGAAATTATAAGTTATTTAGTATCTCAAATAGTTGCGGAGATACGTAAATTTAGGCTTCTGTAAAGTACCCTAAAAATGAAAATAGTTAGTGCATTTATAATCTTAATCAACGCCTAGATACGAATTTTGATCAAAATAGTTCGAGCTTATTTTAAGAAAATCTATTTTTTCTCTTTTCGCCCTTTATTAAACTACTCTTAATGCTATGTTTAAACAGACACACAGACAAATGGCATTGCAAAAAACACTTTTTAGGGTTCGAAGGGTCATGAAACGTGACATCCATCAACAGTTCAGGTTATATTTTCTTTTGCGGTCGCAATACTATTACCTTTTATGTTCGAAAAGTTAAAATATATATATATATTTACGTATAGCTTGAAAAATATTGGTTTTATAAAAATATGCTTCCTTTATAATATTTGTATTATAAAGAGACCTACATATTTGTAAGGATAAGTAATTTTATATCTTAAATGGTTTAAGAGATATTATAAAAAAAATTAGTTTAAGCATCAGACCGGAGCCCTTAAAGTTATTTTGCCGAAATATTGAGAGAAGCCATTTTGTTGGGAATATGTATAAATGTTTAGAAATCAAATTTCATCAAAATCGTTATAGCGGATTTTGAGAAAATCGACTTTTACTCTTTTTGCCCTTCAGTAAACTACCCTTAATTTAGGGTTAGATAGCCAATTCCAAAAACTCCTCGGGGCAAACCTATGAAAACCTTAGATATCAAGTTTTAGCCCTATCGGTAAAATAGTTTAGGCTCTAGTTGGAGGTACAGACAGACAGACAGACAGACAGACGGAAATTCAAAAACAACTTTTTTAGATTCGAGGAGTCATGAAACGGTAAGATTCATTAAAATCTTGAGTTCAATTTTTTTGACGATCACAATACTTTCTCTACCTCTTTAAATAGCGGGAAAGTAAATATAAATAGATACACATACAAATATATTAATATAATAAACATATAAATAATATATATATAGTTTTGCAGTGCATCTTATTGATCGCTATGGCTATGCGCAGACTATACTATTATAAGAATACAGATTTAGGGATAAGAATTTCAAATAAATGTTACATATGATCTAGAGATGATTTAAACTCCTCTATTGGTAAATGTACCAAGAGTTCATCAAGAGAATCGAACACTTCCACCCTAAAGTGGCAATATCGGTGGGGAGAGGAGGAGGGATCTAATATATGCACTTTGCTCTAAGCCCGTTCAGTGGTTCTATCTTCTTAGGCGTTACTCTTGCAATAGACTGGATTGCCGATGAAGAGGATATTGTAGTGCAAATCCATCCTAGGTTTGAAGAAGGTGCTTTTTTAAAAAAATTAAATTGTTTACCAATCTACTTTCTCACAGATGTGGGTACTTTTTACTTTGAATTTAACTTTCTTCACCCCTAAACCAATTATGTAAATATAAAGTCATACAAACCACAACTTAGAGCGTTCATCATAGCAGGCCCAACTCATGACCCGGCTCGTGTGAGGTATGAGAGTATAAGGGAAAAGAAAAGACCCAGATTTGCCAAAAATGTGTGCAGTGCATTAGTATTCGGATGATTAATCGAAAATTTCCGTTGTGACGATGAGGGACAAAGTGGCAAAGCGACAATGCTTCTTGTTAATAATTACAGTATGTCCCTATTAAGACAGAATAAAGATTTGTCCACAGTGCTTATCCGTGAAGCCATTATAAAATGATCAAAAATGGCCTTTTTTTAACGTGGTTTTTATATAAATCAATTTAATAATTCAACAATGTTCTGTATTAAGATTATCTATTAACTCTTTATTTCTATTAATGTTTAATGATAAATTATCCACGTGCAATAGTGTTCGTGTAAATTATTATTCCGAGATGACTGTATCACAGAGTTGATAGGCATGTGATGCACGGTCATAATTTCAAATTGGTTTTGCATTATACTGTAGTAGATTTCAAGATATTAAATTATACCTATGTATATCGATATTTTTTTTTATATAAAAGAAGACGAACCCGTTAGAGTTTTTTTTTATCGCGTTTTCAATAAATCCCATTACGAAACACATTTCGATGCAATTTTTTCCACTGAGTGGCTCAACTAAAATCTAGAAGTTGTTGTGACGGACGGCAGTCCACCAATCTCAACTAACGAGACACCACGCTGTAATCAAACACAGATTGATGCAAACGCTCGACTTCCAGCAGGGAATTTTTCGTACCTAAAACATTATTATGGAGGAACCAGTGAGAGGCTATTTCAATACATTGCAAAGTTATTGTTTACTTGGACCAAGTTAGATTTTATCATTTGGTATGGAAAAATACCTACGTTTGTACTTTAATTAATTGGTATCATATTTGTAAATATAAAAATAAAACCTATACATGGGAAATGGACCCAGGACCCTGGACTTAGCATGGCAAAACTCACTGAGCTATCAAAGGTAGTATCCTGTGATTTACACACGTCAATAATAGATTCTGCCTTTAACTATAAGTGAAGAATGACCCTTATCACGGGATGAATCCTTGATAGCTAGGAGGTAGAGCATTGGCGTGCTAAGTCAAGGTACCCAGGTTCGATTTCCTTGTCCAGGAATCATTTTTCAATTTACGAATGTTGGGGTTTAAATCTAGGCATTAGTACTCACGATGGTGGACATGTGGTCTAAATTAGAGGAGAAGGGGGTGCCACATGGTCTAAATGTCAATCTCATTTAGTTGACTTACCTGTTACGAGCATTTCAGGGTTTGATTCGACGTCATTTATAATCAGGGTGATGTTTCTTAAATTATTTAATTCGCCACATCCACTTAAATGCAGGTCCATTTTATCTAGAATTATACCTTCATCATCCAAATTCCATGAGAGTAATTAATAATGTGCTCTTATAACCCTAACGAGTAGTAAGACGTTTACTATAAACTAGATAGTAAATTAATTTACAATAAGTCAGTACTATTAAGTTGACAGGTAATGATTTTGGGGGAAATTTGAGTTAAAACATGTTTTAGGTACGACCCGATGCGTGTAATGATTAATAATATTTGTTTTTAGAACATAATAGGTCTACTAACTAGTTGATTTGTGTTGTTACAGTCTATGTAATCATCACTCCACGTTAATGACATTTCATGGCTATTAATTAGAAATAAAAACTATTTTATTCCTAAGGAATCGTGTAAGGATGAATTTTAAGGTCGGTTGAAAGGGAAAGTGAGCTGAGGACCGTATTTTTGTTTAATTTTATAGCAAAACACCTTTTTGGCAAACGTAAATTAAGTTAAAAAAATCAAACGGTTAAGAAATTTGGACTATTAAGTAGATGGAAAATAAATACTTGGAGATCTTTGAAATTTGGTGCTGGAGAAGACTTGAAAAGTTCAGGTGGACAGATAGGGTAACAAATAAAGAAGTCTTAAGAAGAGTAGGTGGGAAAATAACAATTTGGATGTGATTCTTTGGTGCAAAGCAAATTGGATTGAACACATTCTTAGAAGAAACTATCTTCTGTGTGACGTCTTAGAAGGAAAGATTGACGGAAAGAGGAGCTTAGAAAAAATGAGGATTCAAAGATTAGATGATTTGAAAACAAGACAAAAACTCTGGGAGTTGAAGTGTAACATTAGCTTGAACTGCTTATATCATAATGTTACTACCCACTCCAAATAAGTCTATACATATATACATCCTGCAACATAAATGCTAGCAAGACTAGCTAGTATTCTGCCACCCCAAATAAACTTATACGCATAGACATCCAGCATTATTAAATATCACAATCTTACTATGTCTAATATAGGTGCTCTACTCACTCGTTGCATATTCCGGACTAGCGTGACTTTCATAACCAGCCTGCTCACACCAAATGCTAGAATGAGGAGAAGTTCTAAACAAGCTATAGATAATGCAGCAACAAAATGTTCCAATAGAGGGATCCAGAAATGCTTTGATTGAGCCGGCTGAGCTATAGGAGGACCACTCGTATTATTGAACTTGTCTACGTGAGCTAATGAACGTAGCTAGAGTCTGCAGCCACTCACAATGTGTCTGGGGTTCGTGTCTTGGGAACAAGTAAAATAGATCTACAACACACCAAGAGACTGGCGGACGTGACTAAAGAGACGTAGCATATCCATCAGCTGCTTGGCGTGTGACGTTATATTACTAGTAATCAATTTCCTAATAAGGAAATTGTCCACCTACCAATTCATCAACTAGACCTATATATAGCTAGCGTTCAGCTAGCATCAAGGACTATTAAATCCGACACTTCCATGAGAAGTCTTATTCAGGACTAGAACATTATCTAGCCAGGATGGCTATAAATATTTATATATAATTGATTATATAAACTTTATATTTCAACTATGGATTGATTATCTTGAACACTTAGGTTTAATATGTAGTTGAAATAAGTCAGTGTAGACATCTGTAAATTTTTGCTAAAGGTTTTATTTTTGAAAGTAAATTCTGTTATGAAACACTTAATGTTTCCTATTGCCACTTGGGCGCTAGTATCTTTGTAATTTCTTGAAATGTTCGGGTAGCCACAGTTTTTTGATTCTTTTTCTGCTTTGAAATTTTGTAGTTTAAATATTAATTTTTATCGATCGTGTGGTTATCAGTAATTGTTTAAATTCTCTTATTTAATAATATTTCTTTTATAGGTTATTTATGTAGACGCATCTTCTTTGGAGTAAATATCAAAATAACTTTTTTTTGTTGGTTAATAAGGTTTTGACTTTAAAATACATCAATTCATTTAGTAATAAATTACAAGTATTCTAAAGTAACAATGTTTTGTTTTCTATTTTAATATTAAATATTAAAATGTAGAAATTTTCTCGGAATCTTCAAAAGTGTCGAGGGTAATAGCTCCACAAATGTTTTAGTTTTAGTCGGGAAGTCAAATCTTTGTGTTAATAATAAAAAAAAGTCCAATTATATATATTTAAATTTAAATTTGAACCTAAAATTTAAATTGGTTTTGTCTGTGTTCACAGTGGTGAATCAGACGCATTGTAATCTATTTAAAAGAGGCTCTTTAAGGTGTGGCCGAAGGGAGCTCAAGTATTTTTACAGTTTTTATAGAATTGAAATTTGTTGGCCAAAATAAATAAAATATTTCTCTAGTAGAAACATAGCATCAGATCTTGAATATCTGTCAAGGGTGTCCTGGAATTTTGTCAAAATTTTTCTCTTTATTTAAAATGTTTTGACAAAGTTCCAGGACACCCTTGACAGATATTCAAGATCTGTTTATATTAGCATATGCAGAAAACTAAACTCTATGTTGCTACTGGATAAATATTTGATTTATTTTGGGCAATAAAATGTAATGCTATAAAAACTGTAAAGTCACTCGTGCTCCCTTTGGCTGAACCTTAAACTCTTTGTAATCATCGTAAGGTCTAGTAATTAAAATTTTTAATAAATATCAGATTCGATATTTAAATTTAAATTTTGATCTTAAATTTGTTTTGTCTGAATTCACTATGGGGAATCAGATGCTTTGTAAATCATTTAAGAAATGTTATTTAAGTTATTTTTTATAATGCTAACGTTTGTTAATATTTTTGGTCTCTTCCAGACTTGTTCGAATATAATAATAATGTACCTTGTGAGATTGAAATATACTCTCAGTTTGACTTGTAAGGCCATGTCTTTTGTTGTTTACCCCTCTTATTTACATTGGATAAATAATTCAAATAATTTTTTAACTTGAAAAGGTTTTACTATTTGTTGTAACGGTACAATGTAATCTTTTCCTTAAGTTTCTTCTACCACCCTCCTCTAGGCTAGTAGTGGTCTCTAGCGTTTAGGAGTTGGGTGAGATTGGTCCAGAAGGAGGCGGCAGAGGTTAGGACTCATTGGTGGTCTAACTTCACTGACATCGGGGAAAGGAGACTAAATGTTTTTTTGAAATCTTTGATATGTGCTACTTGAAGAGAATAGAGAGGATTAAGCGGAACAATCGGGTGAATAATGAAGAAGTTATAAGAAGAGTAAATTGAAAGAAATCCATTTTACTTTAAGAGCTCACATCATTTGAAGAAATTTCTCATTAAATGGTGTAAGAGATTCGATAAAGGGGACAAGAAATACCACGTATGCAGCAGATCCATACTATCACACAAGAAAATAACATGATTTTTAGTATATAAAAATAAATCTGTGGATAGGACATGCTGGAGTGCTCAATTTACACAAAGCAAGGGATTTTCGGAAATAAAATGCATCAAATAGATAAATAACATTAAAAATATTAAAATATTGAAATCAACACGCTTTCTCTTGAGCCCCACATGAAACATATCATCATTCAGCTATAGAAAGTTTAAAGTTCTACATTTTGGTGAATGATACCTCTTATGTGCTTCTTGTCATGGTAAAATAATGAGAAAGCAAAGACAAATTTTACGTATATATTTAAATGTATCTCACTCTATAGAAATACCTACTTTTATAGGTCTTCTCCTCATTTATTTCTTCCCTTTAAAAAAAAGGTTACGAAATGATTTAGTAAAATGTTCATCGTTCTATAACAAAACTGTTTTTGTATCGACAACAACTTATGTCACCATGGTATCTCCTCAAAATTTGTGGAGCTACTTTGTGGGTAGTTTTGAAAACCTACATTACGATTGACCTACTTAGAGTGAACGAGTAATTGAGTCGAATGTGTTTTGAAGGTATGATCTACTCTGGGAATGTGTATATTTTATTTCCGCCCAACCTCACTACTTAAATTAGCTATACGCATTTTATTTGCACTAATGAAGTAGATATGATAAAACTAGAATGTATAGGAAAAATACCTACAATTACAAGGTGAAAAAATAGGAGAACATTTAGAAAACATCTTCAGAAAGAAGCCAACCAAAGGGTAAAACGTATTTATATGTATTAATTTATTTAATGACGTTACATTAATTCATTTGTCACAAATTCCATTATGTTTCTTCTAATAAAAAGGATAATAAAATATGATTTTTCTTTATATGTTCACCTGTGATCCATATTTACATATTATTATTATTATTATTATTATTAGCCCCGCGTCTTACTACCCATCGGGTTATACGCACTTACGCTAATGTGTAATGGTAGGGTAAGATGAAATGGAGGACCTACAGATTAACGTGGAATCCGAACCACGGTGGAGGCCTGGCATTCCAAAAATTCACAAGTTGTGATTAATACACGTCTTTTCAGAGGTGAAGGAAGGGTTTGGCAATCAAATAAATCTGTGCCGGGACATATTTACATGCTAATTGTTTAAAAAGAATATACATCTGTTTTCACTATATAACTATTCCTATTATTTAATTTTGATTTTAATTCTCTAATTGCATGCATTAGGGCATGGTCATACTTGTGATTAAGACATCAGGAAGTTAAGCCTGTAGGTGAATCAAAGCTGCTAATTTTTTCGACCACAAGTTTGACGTTAGATAGTTCTAGAATTTTATAGTCGCCTACACTTAAATGCAAAGGCTTTTCCTGCTGCATCCTTGCCCCAAAATGCAACCGTGCCCTTATAATTAAATTTCCCTTATCAATAAATGTTTACAGTACTGTTTAACCATAAAGTTAGTTTTTGTCAGTTTAAATTAGTTTGTACGAAAATCTTTTTTTATTTAAAAAATATCCATGTAAAGTTCTCCAATATTTCAGGCAATACTTTAAAGAAAATTGAAGCGAGGGTGGACTCTTTAAAGATTCCTATACATTTTCCAAAATGAAAGGTGTATAGATATTGATTGTTTGAATAAGGATTTACCGATGATGGGAGATCGGGCTTCGAATCAGAGTAGAGCGTACTGAGGGTGGTTTTTCCAAAATGGTTTCCCAGTTTCCCTACATGCAAATGTGGTTAGACTATTTCTTAGTTCTATCTAATTCATTCTAAGCCCATAAGTGGTAGTAAGATGCAATGCAAAAACAAACTTATGCCTTGGCATCCAATTATGCTCCTGTTGAACAATTTTACTCTCACAATTAGCCATTTAGCTTGAAGAATTTAAGTACCAACAAAAACCTTTTTTAAATTCAAAAGTATGGTCGAGTGGCTCTCGGGCTTACTTTTAAAACATCACCGAAATTGACTTGACTATCCGAATTTACAATTTTAGCTCTATATAAAAAGAAAACAACATTTTCAAAGAAGTTTGGACAGCCTCACGTAACGAAATTATTATTTTATATATACAATTCAATCAACAAATTCATAAAACAAATGTAAAAATTTGCTTGTATTATCATAGGTTAGGCTAAGTTAAAAATTGACGGTTGGTTGAAGTTGGATTGTGATAATTTTGGTTGAAATAAGTTAACATAGCTAGGCTAACATATTTTTAGTTAGGTGGCGTTAAGTAATATTACATTATATTAATAGTTAAGTCGTTTTTATTTAATGATTTTAACAGATGGGTTATTTAATAGTTGATCTTTGAGGTAGAGATTAGCAAATTAATTTAGATTAAATGCACCCAAATCAGCGTGTAACTAAGTAGTAAATACCATATCTAAAAATCCCTGTCATGATTTGATTCTAAACTTCTCAGTCGCAAACGACCCAATATTTAGTCTGAGTAAGGTTTTATTTTGTGTACTATTTGGTTAAGTGTTCGTTAAACATCGGAACGGTAGGTAAAGTAATTTTAGGTGAAATTATGCTGTTTGTTTAACATACTTTTAACATACTTCCTACTACCCATCCTGGTTATTCGCATATTTATACTAGTGTGACAAGGATGTAGTAGTTAGAACTAACAAAAATGTACCATATTTGGCGTAAGTCTGAGTGGAAAACCATTTAGGAAAAGAAAACCTCAGTACACTTGAAATAGATCTGAACCCCTGAGGCTCCCCATCAACAATAAACCAGGCTCAGAAATCCCAGGGTAGCATGATTCATATTATATGTTATGGGCTACCGTTGGGATTAGAGATCCTTAGCGGGTAGCGGACATTTATTATTCTTTGTCCGCAATAAATAATTTAAAAATACACTTTAGGTGAGGTTTGATTTACGCTCCCCTACATCAGAAACTCAAGCTCACTACGAATAATAAACTAATTGGCAAAGGTTGACAGTGCACGAGGCACAGTTTTTTTTTTGCATTGCGTTCTAATACTCGCTCGGGTTTTACCCTCGTGTGATATTGTTTTAAGGTACGAGGAAGGCTATAATTATAGAACATGTAACAGCATCTGCGTGGAGAGAGATAGTGGAAAAACATTTTGGATAAACCACCTTCAGTACACCCAAGCGAGATTTGAACCTCTTGCTCCCCATCATCGGCCGTCTGGTATACCACAAGAGTAGTACCTTGAACCATGCGGCCAACGAAGCGGGTTGTGTTTCTTATTTACACTTTAGTTTGGAGCATTCTCGTAGTTTTTGGGTGACCTCGTAGTTCCACACGTCGCTGATAATCTATGGTCCGGCGTATACACCCCTACAGGCATCGGCCCTATCCCCCTCGCCGGTAACATCCTTTCAATTTGGATCGGGGTCTCTTTGTTTTGGGTAGTGTTGTCATCAACGTGTACACTTCACGACTGACATGAATATCAATGAACACACTTCAGTGGCTGAATTGTCTAAGACATTGCTATTCATCCTTTTTTGATAAATGATAACATAGCCTTAGATATAATTTGTCTTCAATTTTGTGCCCTCAAAGTTAATGGTTCATAATTCAAGTTTTATATATTCTATAGTTTACAATACATATATATATATACTGTATGGTATAAATATACTGTATTAAGAATAAGTTTTAATTGAGAAGATTATATGTTATATGCATATCTATTTTTAAATTTATGATTCTTTTAAGATGTTTTCATGTCCATTACAGGGATAAAATACCACTGTTCTAGGGCGTCACTATTGTGTCAGACTGCGTTTTTTTTTATGAAGTAGGTATTAGTATTTGAATCCCGGTTGGGTCAACTGAGACTGGTTTTCCTTAAGTGTCTACCTACTCTCGTTTCACGCAAATACGAGTAGATTAACTCTAAGATGTTTCCTTCTTCATAACTATCCCATTTGAGTAATTATAATATATGCCTACAGACTGAACAGGTAATAAGAGCAGTGATAAAACCCTACATCGATCAACATTATTTTGGGTTTAAAGAATAAATAAAGGCCTGTGAGGTGCTCAAACCAGGCTCGTAATAGGGCAAAGTGCGAGCTCCACTCTCTTTGTCCTACTTGATTTCAGTGGTGGTATAATCTTATTTGTCTAGAAAGCTAAATTAGCAAAAATATATATATATATATATTTTAAGGGCTTTGACTCTCAAGTCAAAGAGGATCCTGGAGACTCTTCCTCAGCAGATGTTTGAAAACCCTGATACCCCTAGAATATATTTGGGGCAGCCTAACCCGATTTTTTTTTAAATATAAATATTTATAAGCTATTTGGAGTGGGCCTACCCTATAAACCTTTTGAAATTCAGCTACTTCTAGAAGCTATTTAGAAGGGTCATATCCCGGATTTTATAAAATTTATATTTCTCTAGGAGCCATTTCGAATGGTTCTCCTCCAGATATGATTAAAATTTGAATATCCCTAGAAACTATTTAAAGTTGTCTTTTCCTGGATTTAAAAAAGTAGTAAATACCTATTATATAAGATATTTTAAATGATCTTCGCCTCGAAAATATTTGAGAATTGGATGCCTCTAAATTATATTTGCAGTTTAATACAGTTTAATTTTTCAGCTTAATATTAGAAAGTATCAGAGAGGAGTAAATAAATCTAAAGAGAAGCAAATTTATTCCAGAAGAGAGGGAGAGTTTATTCCATTTGGAAGGAGACACATTATCTAAATTATTATTATTACGGTCTTACTATCCGTTAAGGTTTTACGCACTTACGCTAATGTGTAATTGTAGGGTGATTGTGAGATGACATGGAGGACCAACAGTTTAACATGGAATACGAACCACGGTGGAGGCCCAGTATTCCACACATTCACAAGTTGTGATTAATACACGTGTTGTTAGAGGTGAAATAAGGGTTTGGCAATCGGATAAATCCGTGTCGGGACCAAGGATTGAACCCCGTAACCCCAACACAGAAGTCCAACACTTTACTCCACCATCATCGCCTTGGTCGCCATCAGGTCACCCCATTATCTACGATCGTAGAAATGCTCCCACTGCTACATCACCTTTAATAGACTTAGGTTTTGTACATTTTTAATAAATTGCTGGCCAATTTTACAAAAACAAATAAAATACACGCAAATGCCGTATATAGCTGAACACTGAAATCTTACGCTCATAATAAAATACTTTAATTTAAATTAAGCTTGATCCCCTACCCAGCTATCTTGACGTGCTAAATTTAATTTCAGTATAAACAAAAGAGACCTCGTAAACTTTAAAGCATTTTTAAACAAAGGACAAGACTGGACCGAACCAATTAAATAATTGTGACAAATTCTAGAAAAGCCTCTGGAGGAAATATGAGCTGATGTGATGGGCATTAACTATTTCTTAGTAATCATATACATTTTATTGCTTATCATTCATGTTTGATCTTATATTCTATATTATTTCAGACGCTACATTTTTTTAGATTCTTTTAATTTGGATATAGGGCCAGGACCCATGGAAGTTACCGGCCTGGTACCATTTTACGTATCAATGAATGGCCCAGCTACCCTAACCTCTCTTGTGTCGTTCCTGCATATATAAAGTACACTCACTACTCGAGTATACCTGGATGACAACCCAAAACGCTACTAAAAATAGTCCCTAGTATATCCCTATGCCAACATCTGACATCTGTCACTTTAAATAACTGTAATGAAAACATATGGTAATGTATGAATGTGATAGTTAACCACAGTAATTTAGGCCAATATTGTTTATGTTCAGTCGAGGTCGGACACAAAGCTTAATTATTGTTTCATTCCACTTAAAAATTATTATTCACAGCACTTTCACAAAAGGTCTAAGAACCATAGCTTCAAAATGGTGACCGACGAATTTAAACCATGTGATTGATCATAACGCAAACAAGTTTTTTACAATGGTTTACCCACACAGTGGATACAAATATTTTATTCAGTTAAATATTTTGAAACACAACAACATAATAGTAACATAATTTATTATATATAAAAATATGACGATTATTTTCTCTTTTCCAAGCAAATAATTTATGTGTGCAACTAAGCATTCCCGATAACAATCCAAAACAAAGAATAAGTACTTTTAACAATGTTTAAAATATTGTTTCAAATTAGATGAATAAACATTATTAAAAGTAATGAAATAATGTGAGAAAACTTAAGAACATGTAATTAAAACACTTATTTATAACAAAACAGTTACCTCTGATTCTTCAACTGTCATTCAGGTAAGAAGCTATGGTGAATGTACTATATATTGATAATTTTTCTACGTTACTCATTTTATTTTTGTGCACCAAGTTTTAGAACCGTTATAAAGACCAAAGCTGAATGGGACAGTAGTGTAAGTGGACTAGTAAGAGCGTTGATAAGCGGGTTGATTAAGAAATAATAATGCCACAGTTTGTGCACACTATTGCGGCATTAATGGCCCACTGGGTGTTTTGAAAGAGCGTGTAGTTAATGCTTAGTGGACCGATAGTGTGGTCTCGATCACACTATCGCTCCACCTTTTAACCTATGATGACGCAAGCAAGCCCACGCTAGTGTCCACAAAGCATCCACTTGGTCGAGTTCTTGCATAAGGCCCTTAAGAGTACTAAGACACCACTACTAAAGTTATACTGGTGAGAAAATCAGACAGACCCCACTCACACGACTGGCTCATTAGGATTTGATTTTGTATACCGGCCTTCTGTTTGCATTATACACATGTTTACACTCATGGGGTAGGAGATGACGAAGCTGGAATTGAGAGAATATGCAAACCATATTATTACGGTGGAAGAGTGAGGAAAGCTTTTTAGGGAAAGATTACCCGAGTTAACCCTACCGGAACTTGAACCACGAACTTCCCTTTTCTAGCGAACCAGTGTCTACGATATTGACCGATTGCCCACCAGTTGTTAAATAAGTTATATATGTTTCTGAAGTCTAGTGGTCAGAGTTCCTGGCAACATATCCAGAGGTCCCGGGGTTGATCCTCAGTGCTTTCATAACGTATCTGTGAAGCAGTGGGTCAGGAACGAGGTCAAACTGAGACTCGTTAGGAAACATGAGGGGTAACTTGAATAAAAATGTAATAAATCCGGTTTAGAAAACTGATATTAACGGCTGGTAAGCTCGTGGTGCTGACCACATGAAACATTTTACACACCATGGAACTTTTATGGATAAACCTGAACCTGTGTGTACGTGGTCTTAAATGAAAAAATGAGTATGGTTTACTGGTAACGGTGTGGTCAGGGTTTTCGAGTCATGGCCGGATGTGTAAGAGGGTATATTTACCTTTATAGTTTCCCCCTTTTCTTTCTTGACTCAAATGCGAATACATTTTCTATAAATTCGTACCCCTAAAGAGTAAAACAATAAAAAAAAAGCATTATATGATATCCGTTTTAATATGTATCTAATAGATTAATGCTATATTAAAGGATACTGACTTCAATATAAATAATTTATCTATAAATCTAAAAACAACATATGTTTGGGACTTAGTAAAATGCACATTAATGTATTCAAATATTCCTTCCTACTCATTATTTTCGTAAATAAAATTAAGTTTAATATGTATGATCTTAAGGAGTTTAACTTAAACACGTTGAGCTTGTTGCGCTACCTAAAATACGTTATATTAATATATCGCAGATCATTTCAGCTTCACCCCCGTCAGCACGCGGTTTAAATGTGAGACTTGCCTAGTCTAGTTTTGTGGTAATTGTGGTGTCAGGGTTAAAATCCCCATTAGATTTACTCGCGGTGGTTTCTCATAAATGGCTTCCCCACTTTTTATTCACGCAAACAGGAATACATTTTCTCTAAAATCCTATGTACCCATCAGCGGGATTAAAATATACGCGCAATATTCTGCGGACGGAAAATGAGATGTTGATGTTGATGAGGGGGAGGGGCGGATGTGTGGGAAATGTTCAGCGTCTCGACAAAAGTATCAACATTCATTATTAGCTCGCAGGCGTTACTTTGACGGTAGTACGGTCTTTCTCAACGAGGTCAAAGGGACACGGATCTAGCGACTTTGACATTATCGTCTCCCGGAACTTCTTTATTGGTTATCACGTCAGAAAGAGCTATTTTTGTTATTCTCAGTCTTTGAACACACTTTCCTGTTTGAGATGACCGATGACTAAGACGATGGGTCAAATAAATTGGTAATTACTTCAGTTAAAAATCATAGCTTATCTACATATTTAAAAACCATGCAGTGTGTTTGTACTTTCAGGGCTATTTCTCCCACTTCCCGAAACCCTATACTTCGTGATGGATAAGATTTAGCATGGATGCTATGGTGCATGCCTTATTTATAAGAAAAATATGAAATTTTAAACATTAAAGGTGTTGGATCCAAGATAGTCGACGTAACTTACTAAATGAGTCCTAGAAATCAGAAATATGGTCAGAATGCTATGAAACATGCCATCTCAATGAGAAAAAATAAATAAATCCGAATATTGATAAAAATAAATCTTGATAGACTATTATAGCCATCACAGATCATGCATGATACCTTCTGCCATGAAGAATCTAGAGATATATAAAAATAGCAGAGAACAAACTTTGTGTGAGATCCGAAACTGCGCCTATCTGAGAGAGGTCTAGCCCCTAATAGATAAATACATTTACAATGGTTATTCCCCTGAGGGGGCTGCCTTAGTAAACAAGAAGTTGCAAACCAAACGTTTAGTTCCAACACAATATTCAATTCTACGATGCGTTATTTCACAATATGGCTCTCACCAAAATAAAAGTCAAGATATTAAAACAAAGTTATTTTCCTTAACAACCCAATATTTTGAGTTTTACTAATAGAAAGAAAAAAAAAAGGTGTGTGAAAATGTTACCTTAGCTCATTTTCTAAGAATTTATAGATACTTTTGCAAAGCTATGAGACTAGGTTTTATGAAAAAGAGCTATATATTTAGCCTTCCTTAAAAACACAGTACATTTTTTATGAGCTCACAACATACATTTTTAAGATATTGGAGAACTAGCAGCAAGCTTTCCTATTTACTTTGAAATAAGACGTTTTGATTTTTATCCTCCCTCTTTCTTATTGACATGATATAGGTTGGTTGCAGGGGAAGGGAGTAATGGAGTGTTATCCTATACATGATAGCGAAGAGGTTGCACAAAACGACGCAGGCGATCGTATTTTAAACCGTTTGGCCTAATACCGATTGATCGCTGAATATGGCGGCCGCTTTAAGTGGTTCACTTACCATATTACCTAGGCGTTTTGTGTAAGTCCAAAAATCCCAAAGTATTTAAGAAGTTTAGTGGTTTGTTTTTTCAAAATATAGCTCAGACCAAACTGTAGGTAGAAGTTGATATTTCCATAAGGTATTACACGACTTTGTTTTAAAGAAATCAATTAAATTTATTTTCAACGACGTTTAAGGTGAAATTCTAGACATTTTTGATCAAAGTAAACAATGGAAAACTTGATTTCGAGTTCCTTAAACCAAAGCTTTATTTTAAAAGGATCACAACATAAATTTATAAAATAATTCAGAATAGTTTTATTGGTTTTGAAGCTTCATAACTGTTATCATAATAGAAAAATGTGAGGATATTTTCTTACGGCAAGACAACGCCATAAAATCACGTGGTTAGAGAGGTTGACAGAAGTTTTAGACGATCAAAAGTTATATCTCAAATGTCAGAGAAAAGAATAATGTTATTGCACTCATCAACATCTAACAAATTACACTAAAACTATTATCCATCTTACGGCCCGGATCCTGCAATAAATATTTAAGCACTGATTAACTTAAATATTTTATTGTGATAAATCTATTTACAAATACTTAAATTATTATTTTATTTAATATTTTTTAAGCCATTAAACTCTGATGTTTGATTTCCAAATTTATTTTACTTGGTGACCTAGTGATCTAGGGATAAGGTGTCTGACTTCTGTGCTGGGGATCCGGGGTTCAATCCTCGGTCACAGTACAGATTTATATGATTGCCAAACCCTTCCTTAACCTCTTACAATACGTGTATTAATCACAACTTGTGAATGTGTGGAATGCCAGGCCTCTACCGTGGTTTTAACTCCACGTTAAACTCTAGGTCCTCCATTTCATCTCACAATCACCCTACCATTACATATTAGCGTAAGTGCGTATAACCCGAACGGCTAGTATTACGCGGTGATAATAATATTTTACTTGCTTGACAGTAACAAAAATCAATATACAAAAAATATTGTCTGGTCCACTGATCTATTTTTTGAGACAAGAATTAAATTAATGTAGTAATAAACATATCATTAAATTGCTTAAGATTATGTGCGTTTGACCTCTTAGTTTTTTTTAGCATCGCATCCTACGTACCATTCGTGTTATATGCTTATGTAATAATTAGACTATTGGTTTTATGGATTGAGAAGGTTATATTTAGAGAAATATACGTGTAGGAGGAGTGGAAAACCATTTTGGAAAATACACCAACACTACAGCCAACATAGATTCAAACTTAGGTATCCTCATAATCTGAAGTCTAGTCGACTGCAAGAGTGAAGTCTTAGACCATGCGAACACAAAGCGTACCTCTTAGCTCAGATTTGTGTGTTTATATTATTAATGTATTCTGTAGGTCATGTACTGGAGGTGTTCATGTGTTTTCAAAATGACCTTTCTGTCCTCAAATCACTAAATTTATCATATATACATTTACAAATTTCTTATATGTGACCAAAAACGTTGTGGTACTCCGTAGTGTTTTAATATCGAAATGAAAGTATCGATTTTACTTTAAAATATTTTTTCTGTGGTTTTTCAAAACATTTATTTTCTATAATTCTTTGAATTCAACAATACCAACAAAAAGCAACAAATACAAATCTAACAATATAGAACCTTTCTTTTTCCGTTCTTTTTCCAATTTATTAAATCCATACAAACTATAATGATCTAGCACCAAAATTGTAAAAGGTCGTTTATTTGGATAACTACACGAAACCGTATTGTAAGTATTTATTTGAGTAAAATGATTTAAACATAAGTATCGTCTAATTATTTAATTGTATTGAAACAAAAGTATCTAAAGTCTATAAGTATTGATACTTTCCCCGCATTTCGAGTTATGAGTTTGATAAATCTTAGATGCAAATCTACAGGCATATTTGGTTATTTTTATTAAATACAATATATTCTTTTGTGGATCTTTAGTAAAGGTCCCCACTATATCATATTACTCGTACATTTCTAATTAATATACTGTGGTATGAAAGAGAAATATAGCATTTAGAGGAAATGTACATGCATTTGTGTAGATGGAGAGTGGTAAAATATTTTGGAAAAAAAAAATAGAACACCCTAAAGTTATAAGAACCTCTTTATTCTGCCACCATAAAACCATACTGATGGGCGTGTAGTTCATTCCGTCTGCTCACCGAGGTGGATAATGTACATGCTATAGAGAGATTAGATTCTATGTAAGAGAAGATAATGGAGAAAGAGAGACTTTTCAACAGACCAGCATTCGACTGAAGAGAGAATGGTAGACCACTGCTTAGAAAAAAAATACGGGGTAAAAATCAAGCACGCTAACCTACATTCACCTCACCTGATAACACCACAGGTAGGTACATAGAATGAACTATAGGCCTATACAGTCTGAATTTCCGGTGATGGAAAGGCTAGAGTTCGAATACTGGCAAAGTGTATGGAAGGTGGATTTTTTTCCCCCTAGAGATCTTTTTTCCACTATAGCTTCACACAAATGCGCACAGGCTTACTTTTCCAGCAAATTTTATCTGATTAGTTCCTACCCCACTAGTGTAATTAAAATTAATATAGCCCGAACAAGTGGGTGAGATGAGGTGAAAACAAAAACGAGATTGCGTTTTTTACTGATGTGTCATCCAAAGCAGCCTCACCATATCTCTAACTCCATCTACTCACCACTCATTAGATGCGTTTATTGTTGTGAAATGTGATAGCACGTGTGCGTTAAGAATGATTGATTATCCAAAATTACATGATGATGTATTTACTGTCATCAAGAGAGTAGCTTTCACATGTAAAGTTGATTCTAGCTTTCATAATTAATAATCCAAGATTATGATTTGGGGATACGTAGCTTACAGGTGTTTCATTCCACTAATTAATATCTTAGAATGCACTAATTAAATATACTTTAGTAAAATAAAAATTGTATTTATGAAAATGTAGTCACGTGATTAGGAGTAAAAAATGACAATATTATAAGTTTTATATTAATTTATAGTTAAAATTTATTTAATAAGGTTTAATGAAGACTTATGGGTAGGAAAATGGGTATTAAAATATGATTCACCTTCATTCACCAAAAGTGAACACTTTGTAACTATATGATTTTTTTTTACATGTAATTAGATAAAATTACAATATACTTGAAAAATATAGCATGAGTGAGGGATTTAAACACCGTTTTGCCCACCACTGCTCTGTTAAATGAGCCATCACGTACGAAACAATAATATAATTTCACATTGCTCTCCTTAAACTCCAAACCAAAAGTACAAAACACCACACGTGTTTGAATACATGTACGAACATTTAAAAAAAAAAGTTTTACTGTGTTATCTTATCATAGGATATAAAAATTTCCAGAAGTTAAAGATTAAAATAACATTTGGTAGTTTTTAAAGGCTTTGGTTGGTCTTTGAAAATATATGGCTAGGGAATACCACAAATACTCTTTATTTTACCTTATAATTTAGGGATTTGAAAAAAAACTCTTAATATTTGTTAAATGAAATAAAATAATACTTATTATTATTATTATTATTATTAGCACCGCGTCTTACTACCCGTTCGGGTTATACGCACTTACGCTAATGTGTAATCGTAGGGTGATTGTGAGATGAAATGGAGGACCTACAGTTTAACGTGGAATCCGAACCACGGTGGAGACCTGGCATTCCCCACATTCACAAGATGTCTTGTCAGAGGTGAAGGAAGGGTTTGGTAATCAGATAAATCTGTGCCGGGACCGAGGATTGAACCCCGGCCGCCAGCACAGAAGTCTGACACCTTACCCATAGACCACCAGGTCACCGATTTAAATAAAATATTATACATTGTTGCAGAACCACTCCACCAAAGAGAATAAAGGAAATAATATACACTGTTACAGAATAATAGAGAAAAGTGAAACATCTCTGTCCAATTAAGTGTGAAACAATCAATTTCCAAAAATTTAAGTACAATAATATTTATAAAAATCTGACTATTGCTCAGAAACTATTGGTGTTATAAACACATTTTCAAATACACATTTTTCTAATACTTAATATTAGGCTACTAAAACTTTATAATGTTAGGTTATTTTGTATTTCAAATAGTTGATGTATGACAAAACTTATAAATATAGTTCATGTAAAGTACCCTCAAAGTCATTTTTATAGGAAAAAAGAGAATTACGGCTTCAAGTTTTTGAAATGTTAAAAAATGCCTACACAAGAAGTTTAAACAATGTTGTTAAAAAAGATTTCAAGAAAAAAGATTTATTTAACCCTTCAGTAAAATACCATTAATTTTAGGGTTTACTAACTAATTCCTAAAATACCTCAGGGAAACTATATGGATATCATGTATAGCCTATCAGGTTCTAGCCCGATCGGTAAAATTATTTCGGCTCTAGTCCGAAATACACACAGGAAGACGAGCTCACAGTTTCAGAGGGTCATGAAACACCGACATTTATCAGAATCTTGAGCTTTTTTTTTACGATCACAATACTTCTCTCTCAAAGGGATTGAGATAAAAAATAAAAAGGATATGATTTCCAGTTTAATTTACATCAAATACTAACTATACTAATAAATTAACATTTTTTTAGTATGCTCAACACTCATGTTATTAAAGACGTATTCTAAAGGTTATATATATAAACATATATAGCTTATAAAAAGGGTGTTTACAAGACTAGAATAGACTCATGAATGCAAGAATTGATTACTGTTATAAATTATAACTACGCGCAGAAGAGATTTCGATTGCCTACAAGAGTGGCAACTGCCGTCCAATTACGCAACTCCGTGTCAACAGGGGTGTTGTCGTCACCGCCCCAGGGTGTAGGTTGGTCTGGGGTGTTTATTTCAGACTTATTGTCCACACGTGTTCACCTGTCTACTTGTCAGTGGCAATACGATCACATCTCTCTATCCTCTTCATTATGGATGTATAAAGAATTGGATTAGGGAAAGCACTTAAGGCCTTTTTAACTCTACATTTCACATAACTTGAATAATTTAAATAATTCCCAATTTTTATGTTTATTAACATTTAGAGCGAGCTAGCCACATTTTACTATATTAACCATATAAGTAAACATAAGGAAATATACGTTTAGATAAATGTACCAGAGTTTGCCTCTAGAGATTATAATAAAACTCAATATGGACCAACAACAGTCAAATTTACGTAGGAAGGGCCTTTTAGAAAATTCAAATCTTTTTACTGTCAATATTGATAATATTTTAACATGTTATTAATCTGTAGTTTTATTGGTGTTAATAAAATTGATCAAAAGTGACACTTGCTTAATACATCACTTGACGTATGAATGAAATAGAGGAGGATCTAGTCAATACTATGGTTTTAGATAATATTAATCCTACGTAATTGGACTCTACTACTGCCCTTTAATTAATTCACGCTCACATTGCTATGTTATTTATTATGTGAGGTATTTAATGTGCATCTTCTGATCCAATCGACTGAACAGACTTATAAACTAATTTAAATTTAGAAAAGAAAATACCCATCCACCTGTAGTTTAGTTATCAATATGAAAGGGGAAGCCCTAAATTAATATATTATAGGGTCTATATTTTTTGGCCGTTTCGGGAATCGAACCCATGACCCTTAACTCTCTAGTAAAACAAGCTACCAACTAAGCTAAGGTGTAAGATCTCACCATTTTTGTTAATCATAGAATATATGAAGCAGTAAAAATAATATAACAACGTAAACAATATTAACACTACCTACATGTAATGTAATTATGAGGAAAAAATACTACTGAAAGCCTGTAATGCTACTCACATATTAAATAAACATAACAAGGTTAAATTTTAGAGGTTGGTAATGACAGGATATGCATTTCTATGAAAAAAACCAATTCCCTTAACATCCAACATAAAATTGTTATCCTTCTGGGGGACACATGTCTAGTTTAGTTGGCTTAAAAATTGAATACACGAATATAGTGAAAACACAAGATATACGTGAAATAAATTGTACATAACGTATGCTTTTTAACAAACATCATTAATCATTCGAGATTATCAAAGATGAGTGACTTACTGACTGCAGTTGCTTTACTGTCACTAGATAAAATAAATATGTGCTAGGGAGAATTCTATGAAGTCAGAGAGAAATAAAAAAAAAATATCACACTTTATTTCCCGAACTAACATGAGCGCTTTATTCAAGCTGCGGATAGATATCAGAAAGTTGCTGTCAATAACGGTTCATATCTATGTAAAAAGTGTTAAGTGAAAGGAGATTATTTTTTCGTGGAAAGTATAATTATCTAACATTTAAATTAAGCGTCAAAATTGTCTCTTACTAAGCTGTAAGGCCTGAAATTCGATCACAACCATCTGCATGGATAAAATTATTTCCCACATATTTACTGTCTATATTTTATCTTCAGTGAAGTTTTTCAATTCGTCTTTTAATTCTTTGCACCTTAGTTAAATACACTTGAATGATGCACTTATAATTTTATAATAGTTTCGAATATTTTAGTTGTTGGTAAGCTAATGCGCTATCCATATTTACAGCTTATCGCTGTAAAACAAATTTTTATTAACACAGACTTTTCACAATATTTTTATCAATTAATTGGAAAAGGGGATGGGAGGGGTTGTAACCCTTCTACCCCCCCTACCCAACTCAACCCCCAGACACTAGAAGTATTTCTTTTTAATGGAAAACGTAATTTCCCATGTTTATCTAAAATTATTGTTCTATTGTCCAAGAAAATAAAATAATCTTTATGTACCAATAGTAATTAATAATGTGTTTACACTCACTAACTCATGGGTTGCCAATTTATCTAATATTTATCTAGTACACCACGTCACGTGATTTTTGTTACAGTAAGTAAAAAGTGAGATAGATGCACTACTGAAGAGAGTAGCATATGAAATGATTTATACAAATGCTATAGCTAGTGTGACCATTCACTGGATAGTCATGACTTCCACAATAATTTGCCACACATCCCATTTTTTTAAGAGATCGTTCCATATGGCACGTAGTTTGACCTCGAAATTGAGGTTGGTGTTGAAAATGAACAAAACGAAGGTAGGCCTACTTTACTAAAAATCACAATATAATATTTAACACAAATGATAGTGAAATCTCCTCTTCCAAATATATCCTAGCTACGCCACAGATTTGCTTTAATTAAAAAATATGTTAAATCATATTCAGAGCGAGCTCATTTAGTCTGGGTTGCCGATGACAGTAACAATTTCCGGCGGGATATTCTTAAAATGGTTTTTTTCTTAAATGGTTTCCCACTTTCCTTTAATGTTATTATTATTATTACCTTGTCTTACTACCCGTTAGGTTTGTACGCACTTAGGCTCATGTGTACTGGTAGGGTGAGTGTGATATGAAATGGAGGACCTACAGTTTAACATGGGATCCGAACCACGGTGGAGGCCTGGCATTCCCCACATTCACAAGTTGTGATTAACACACGTCTTGTCAGAGGTGAAGGAAGGGTTTGGCAATCAGTTAAATCTGTGCCTGGACCAAAGATTGAACCCCGAGCTCACAGTACAGAAGTCTGACACCTTACCCCTAGACCGCCAGGTCACCCCCCCCTTCCATGTAAATACGGGTACAGTTCCCTTAGATTCAACTTTACTTAAACTTCCTAACTCACCCATATTAGCATTATTAATATTAATGGAGCTAGCCCGAATGAGTAGTGAAACGGGAATAAATAAAGGATGATAATCAAATTTCCTTTTATTCTTAATCGGCGTGAATAACTATTATATCCATTATACCTTTATTTATTTACACGAATTATGTATAAACATACATAAAATTGAATAATTCTATCTGATTGAAATTTAAATGAATATGTTATATTTATTTAGGGTGAAGAGAGTAGGGCTTATTTGTCATATGCACAAGTGTAAATACCAGTTTATTGAACAAAGAGGGCGCTACCATAATAACTATTTTGGTTAAATAAATACACATTATTTGCAAGGAACAAGGTTGTTAAACAAAAATAAAAATTGTGTTATAGAAAAGTGACTCTTGGATGGAACATATAGAAGACTTTCAGGTTTAAAAATAGCAGAATAAGATGCAAAATTCATTTTTAGTTGGGAAAAGGAGTGTTTATCTTAAATTGGCATCCAAAAAATATATGGGAGCTACACCTGAAATATGATTAATTTTAGATAATCACAAGAAATAAAATGAGAGGTGGATTTGTGTGTAGGTGCTTGAAATATTAATCCAAGAAATCTAGAAAGCTTTAACTTGACACACGTATCCAGAGGAATATGAGAGAGTGCATCTCATGATTTTTTTTTTTTTTTTAGAATTGACATATTTTGCAAGCATGACGTCTTAAACCACCTGAAAATGGTTATTATATCCTTACATATAATTATTTGATAAGCGCGTTTCCGGTAATAAAAATCACGAGGAAATGACTGAAAAGATTTTGACAAACGACCAGTTATTTTAACGGTTAGGTGTCCAGGATGTCGAGAAAAATAAAATTTGTCTATGAAAACCCGATGTTCACAGATAGTTCAGTTTTTTTATTCTTTGTTTAGTCACAATGGAAACCGTTATTTGCTGCATGGCTGAAAATCTCTAAATAAAATATATCTCTTTGGCTAAAAAATGTAAACTCACTCTTTATTTGTTGGTCCGAACACATCACAATATCTCGTAGGATGAATATTTCTCTTTGGATGCTAGTCATAACACATATAAATTGAGATTTATAAATTGGGGGTTAATTTTATTTTTTATTGAAATAATGATATCGTCAATTCGCGTTTAAATCAATAATATTGAGCATAATTAGAAAATTAAAAATTAAGTATTTAAATTCATGAAAATATTGTCTACGTTTTGTTTCGCGCATGATAAAATGTTGTTTAAATATGTTTTGGTATGTATTATAATTTTTAAACCCAAAATAAATAAAATGATCTTGAATAAGTTTAAAAAGTTGCCATTTTAACTATCTAAGTATGAGTTTTGGTGTTCATTTTTTTTTTAAATAAAGGGTTTTGATTTTCATTTTAATAAAACAAATACATAAGTTAATCAACATTTTCATTTTACCACCTAATTTTGAGGATATTACATTTAAAAGTAGTTTTTAATGTACCTCATCCATCTTTTCACATTAAGTTTTGTTTCCATGTTGATAATTTTGAGGGAATGATATTTCAAAGTACCGTAATATTTGAATACCACATAACATATAGTTTCACATTCTTTCTATCAGACTATCATGCTCTCACACACACGCTCTCTCCACACACACACACACACACACAC
>CABEEJ010002068.1:34880-58866 GCA_901482245.1 Timema douglasi
CGGTTCATGGTCGAAGACTACTTTCCCTAATTTACATTAAACAAACTAAAATTCCTCCAGGATTCGAACCTCAACCTAACATTCGCAATGTCCATGGTCGGCGATTAATTCCTGTCAATAACTATAGCTTACATTTTAAAGACGGTCCTAGGGGCCTACTATCTGCCCAAGTTATGCTTATTCCTTATCGGCATCAAAGAGTAATGTTTACGATCAGACACAAGCTTATATTCGATTTTGCCCAGCGGGGAAAATCAGGAAGGAAAGATTTACATCATAATGCCGTCATAGACGTCCAATCACAAGGCGCTACACATTCACAGCACAGTCCACACTCGCATAGCAACGGGCGGTGGGGGGGTAGCAACGGACGTCTGGCCCACTGATACGGTTATTTTGAACTGCACTCTCACGCATGCGCGCGTCGGACGAGTGTCTTAGTTCAGAGAAGGGGTGAGGATGGCTGACTTTCACTTCACAGTTTTCTTGCAGTACGTACACCAAAAACTTTCTGTTGCGTAATAGTTGATCTTGAACGAAACTTCGAGTTTTCTGTTAAAAGGGTAAGTTGAAAACAGTTGTTGGTGACGGGTCAGTCTGTAGCTACGGTACACTATCAATCGCTCACACTCAATCGATCTCTTTCATTTTCTCACTCTCAGTCTTTTACATTCATTTTATCACGACTCACACTCACTTTCCCAAACTCACACTCCTTTATAACACTTACCCACACACTTACACAATCACACCTTCAAACACTTACACTGTCATTTTCATTATCACATTTTATCACTCTCTCTATTTTATATCTTATATATAATTCGATAAGCCGTTTCTAGTATTCGAATTTAAAAGGGAATGAATGAACAGAATTTGACAAATGAACATTCATTTTAAAGATTAGGTAATCAGGATACTAGTATAAATATTGGGCTAAAACTAAAACCCAATTTTCTTAGTGAATTCTCCATATTTTCCTTCTGTGTGGGCGGTGGTTCATCTGTACAATCATTCTTTATTTATATCGCCATGGAAACCATGATTTGTGTATAGCTGTATATTAGTAAATACAAAATTTGTCTTTGTTTACAAATGATTTCAGCTCAATAATTGTTACTTGTGTGGTTTGGTGCAACGAATAGATAGAGATCTGGGAGAGGAGTCATCTTTAAGTTCTCATCGGGGCATGAAGGGGGAAAAATATAAGTTTTTATTCAAATTACACACTGTGACGTAATTTGTCCCACTACCATGTATTTCTCTATATTTTCTACTTTTTGTGAATAGTTTCCAATTTATTTTCATGTGAAATTAAACACTTAAAAGTTCGGCCGCTGTATAGCCAGTATGACTAATAATACTATTTACGTCCATTCATAAAATAAAATGACGCAAGGAACAACGTATAACATTATTTAAAAAAAAATTAAATAAGGAATTTTGATTTAAGGAAGAACACTTACCTTTTATTAAACATATTAATTATCCTTTTAAGAAGTTTGTTGACTCTTCATTTATTTGTCGACCATGTTTGTTTTAACGCATGCGCAGTTATATCAAACAAGTGAGTAGCGGATCTCGTGATTGTAAAAAAAAGAAACAAGGCAATATGTAAATAAATCAAAACTAGCGCGCTTTACAATTTTGGACAGATAGAAATAAACATTTAATTCTTTTATGAAAACATTGTTCACCTTCATTGGGATATATTTCAATATTTATATTAAACCTGAATTGTATTTGATTTTTATCTCTAGTCCATAGCCAACATTTTATCTTTTGTTTTTATATATTAGTTTTCTCTTTGGACTTGGAAGTAAAGAACCTTTTAAAATTTGATTTTTGGAATATTTTCTGAAGGAGACTGGGTCTTCTTCTTCGGTGTTGTTCCAACATGGAGCCAAATCTGTGGAGCTCCTAATTCAAATTATTTTAAAGTGAATTAACAATTGTATATTAAAGTACAACTAGCAAAAATGGAAAGCTAAGTGTGTGTGCAAGAACTAGACTGTTTATTTTAGTTTAAAGTGTGGAAGAATTTGAATTAATAAAGTGAAACAAATTTCTGAAGTTGGTGTTTCAATATGGACTAATTCATGGGTGGCGTCAAGCCAACTCTTAAACTTCAATTTTTTTTTTCTCCTATAAAAATCATAATTCATTTACGAACTTTCAGAAAGACAGACTAATGCAGAGAATTAATTAACATTTCATTTTTATGTCTAATAATTAATGTCTTGATTATATATATTTTCTCTTCTTTTTGATTTTAACAATACTATTTTATACTTTTTTAAATTAGAATTATAATTATCCAGAATTCCATAGGTAGGATTGGGATGTGGTAAAAAGGAATCAACAATAAATCCACAAAAGTGCCAACAATAGTTTTTTTATACATTTTTTTTGTAGTCTAAATTACATTTTACTTCAACAATCCATTTTTATCTAAATTGCTCATGTTTTTAGTTTTAAGTTTCCCCAGTGGTCTTGAGTATTGAGAGTCGTCGTGCCACTCTCTGAATTAGCCGAGGTAAATGTTTTTATTTTATTTTTATTGTTATTACTAATTTTCTCCTAGATAATAGGGGTGGCGCCCAACAAAAACACAATCTTTATACATCTTGATGTTAACTATTGTTTGTTACATATAAAGATTCAAGAAGACACTGATATTAAACCAGAAAACTACATAAAATTTATATAATACACATTCTCCCCTTTTAAATTTTCATTACAACACCGAAAAATATATATCAAAGAAAAGTTGAAAGCCTTTGACGAGTAAACTTTTGACTAAAAAGTGAGTGAGGGTTTATTATATAGATTCTTCCCTAATAAAAAGTTTAAAATAAATTTAAGGACAATAATCTACAGACATCGCTGTAACGACCCACTAGTATGAAGATAATGCTCTATTGAATATAATACATATTAACTTTTTTATTAAACTTGATCAGCAAGGAAAAATATCATATTTAAATCAAAAGAGAAATGAGAGTGCATATAGGCTAGTATGTTGTATTCATATTAGTAGATAAAATTTTTTTGATTTTGTATAATTATTATTTTAGGAAATTTGAGGGTGTGCGCTTTGAGTTTTTTATTTACTTTTGAGTGTTTAGTGTCTTAGACCACTTTTCCACCTATGGCTCAAAGGCTAAGCCAATAAACTTAGGAAACTGAAACATGGTAAAGATTTACCCACTCAAGGATAACTTATAATGTAAATCTTAGACATGTTTTTGTAAAGGCTTACACATTTTGAACTCCTTAAGCCACGTGACTTACACCAGTTAACTCAGAGATCAAGAAATTTGAACAGCTGAAACTTTGCATAAGTACAAGGAAAAAGCTAATTGTGATTACCTAGTGATGTCTAGGATGTTAATTTTCACTTTTATATTTATTTTTAGCCTAATAACTTAAACCACCTGACCAAATATTTGGAGAACTCTAAAATCAATAAACATCTGAAGATTACATTTTAAGCTTAAGTACTAAAGGTAAAATCAGGCTGTGCTTCTTAAAAATATTTTACTTACATTTACATACATTCAAAGCTTTACGAATTAGATTGGCATCTCGTTGGATCATAGAATACTGTTTTAGCCTTAGTAAAAGGAAAACTGTCCGCAACAAAGTAAAAATACGCCGATCACATTGGATCAAATGAGGCGTCACCCACTGCCTTAAAGAGTAAACCCACAACCCACAGCTGATAAGGCTCGTAGTTAACCTACGGTGAACGGTTACAACAACAAGACATCGAACCAGCCAAAGCGTTGGTAGAAACTTCTTGCAAGTCACAGTTGCAATGGAGAGTTCATCTGAAGAGGAGTTGTTGGTATGGGGTGCAGTTAGTCCAGATGAGGTAGAGCGTAGGAAAAAGTACCTTAAACACAGTTTCCGGATGCAGGAAGTATTTAAGAAGAGGAATTCTATCATATTTTTCCAGTTCTCTTAAAATATGAGATGACATTATTCTTGTACTTTCATTTGTCACAAAATTGCTTACTCTACACAAATAACTTCACCTCCTTGTGGTCAAATAAATACTGGCCGTTCGAGGAAAACGGAATTCGTTCTCTGGGAAGCACTCAAGCTGTTCCATTAGAGTGCCGTGCTGACCGTTCGTAGTGGGTTCCCACCATCATTTTGATTGAGAGAGCTTTGGTGTTAATTAGTTACGATTTGTTGAAAACACGATAGTCCCTTACGCTTCATCTTATCTAAACAATCCATCAGAGGGTTCTGGGCATGCGCTGACCGATCCCCATCCAAATAAACTGACATCCACGTGGTCTTGTTTATATTTAGATAGGGTATTTGCCGTGTTGTTCTAGGATTCGTGTCGTTTTTAATTGACACTTTGTATATTATAACTGAAGCTGATGGTGTAAAGCCGAGGGTGCTGATAGAGAAAAGACAAGCTATTATATTTATATTATGAACCCAGCTACTTCTACTCGTGTTTGTTTTTTACTTAAAAAGAATTCAAATTTTTAGTTTTTTATCTTCTCATCCCACTAAGTCTTGTCTGATCCGGTGTTATGCCGGTCTTAGACCACCGGTGTGGGTAGCTCCAAGATCAATAAATCTATAAATATGAACCTTTGAACAAGTGAAGCCCTTTTTACTTCAACATATTGAGTCAGACGTCTTATACCAAGCTTTCATAACCAAGAAAACGTTAGGCTGCCTATCTAAATCATATTTATTTTTATTTTACATATGTCTAGAATACTTGGTTGATGTCTTAAGCCACGTGAGCAGTGGTCTGGTTCCAAAAAACCATTGATTAAAATTTTGGCATATCTACTTAAGAAAACTTTAGAATGTGCCCACATGTAGTTTATTTTTTATAGATTTTAAATATTGCGATATTTACACTCCACGGCGCAGTAACCTCTCTAAAAATAAAACCTATTAGAAAGTCCAAAGTGAGCACAGACTCGCTTAATTAAGGAAAACAAAAACTATGTTAATCTCTTGCGTGTTTTCTATTATTACTTTCTCGATATCTTCAAAATCATCAAAAAATCGAACTCGAGATTTTGACGATTTAGATGTTTTATCCCCCCCCCCCCCAAAACGAAANAAGACGAAAGTTATTTTTGTATTTCTGTCTGTCCATCTGTACCTTGGAGTAGAGCCTACATTATTTTACCGAGCGGGATAAAACTTGGTATCCAGGGTTTTAGTAGGGTGTCCCAAAAGGGGTTTTTGAGTTTAATATACAACCCCAAAATTAAGTGTAGTTTCCTTAATGGCGAGAAGAGAAAAACTCTTTTATTTCAAAATCGGATATAACAGTTTTGATTAAAATTAGTATCTAGGTGTTGATTAAGATCAGGAATAAAATGGTTATTTTCATTTTCCCATGAAAATGAATTTTAGGGTACTTTCCAGAAGCAGAAACTTCCGTATCTCCACAACTATTTAAGATACTAAATAACTTCATGGCAAAATTATAGTACTATTAAAAATAAAAATAAACGTTTTATTTGAAATATATATTTATAAACCAATAGTTTCCGAGATATTGGAGAATATATTAATACAATTGTGTGAGCTTTAGTTGTACAGATATACTACTTAATTTTTGACGCAATAATTTTCTAAGGACATAAAATAAGTTAATAAGTATGTGTATCAAAAATTTGATGTTCTTTTTTCCTTTGACCTCTTAGGGAAAATGTTTGAACAGCAATGATATCTCTCTCTATTATTTTAGACTAAATAGTAAATATTTAACATTTTTATTGGTCTAAATTTATAAATGAGGAATTCAATAGCAATTCGATAACTATAAGTTGTGCAACCCCTAGTAAAATACCGAATATTTTAACCGCAAGTCAAAATTTTAATACGAAGTCTTGACCCTTGTGGACCCTATATCGATCTTTTTTTATTGGTCCAAATATAAAAATGAGGACTTAAACTATATATTATATCATTTTAAACTGGGAGTCAAAAAAGGTTTTACTTATTTATAGCACAAAATTACATTTTCTCAGGTTTGATGGTATATATTATTTCGTTTCACTTATATAACGAGTTTTGATTAAATATATAAATTTTTAAAGAATGGAGTGAGAAAGTCCATGCGGAGTTTCGTAGGATTTATTTTTATATGTTGCGAAATTACTTACTTTATGGCACGAGCTACTTGAAATTTCATTGCAGCACTTCCCTAATTACACCACATATTTCTATCTTGAGCTAGTTCTATCCAGTCCACCTCATTACATCATATTTCTTTTAGGTCAATTATAATGTTATCCTTCCATCTGCGTCAATGTCTTACTAATGGTCTCTTCCAATATGCTTTGCCAAGAAATACCCTGAACACGGTTATAGTTTCCTCCATCCACGTTTTATGTACTGCCGTAATCTACGATATTTTATTATTCTAATAATATTTTGTGATGAGTACTGGGTATATAACTCATCATTATGTAACTTATTACACTGCCCAGTATTCTCCTCCATAGTTTGGACAAAATAACTTCCTAAGCACCTTGTTTTCAAACAACCTATTTTTTCGTCATGTAAGTTAAGTGATCACGTTTCACCACTATATAGGAAAATCAGAAGAATTATGGTTTTGTATATTCTGAGTTTTACATTCTTTGAAAGCAGACGAGTTGTCAACAACTTACTAACCGAGCAAGAGCATGAATTTCCCCAACTCTGTTCTTCTCATAATTTTCACTCCAATATCGTTATTGCTAAATAAAATCGTTACTAATTATTTCAAGATAAAAGTCTGAAATCACGGGACCAAAGGTATACTCATTTCATAACCAAAAAAGTGTCCTTTTGCTATAGGAGTAGTGGTTAATGACAACTAGCAGAAGATGCAAAACAGCTAAAAGAAAAACATAATTAAAAACAAATAGTTTGATGTGAAAGTTATGACTTCCAAAAGTGACAATATATCAATATATTATTATGGTCTTGCAGATCCTACGATTTGGCGAATAGATACACGAGAGTAGATTTTGTAACTTTTGCTAGTTGTCACATTACACCACTCCTATGGCGAATTGACTGAAGAAAATTTAAATTTTTTAGGCTACTTAGTGAAGCATCAATGTATGTATAGGCTTATATGATTGATTTACCGGGATTAAAAAAATCTTCCATCTGTTTTAATACAATAAATGTACCACTTCCTCTATGCAAAAATGACTGTTTTCTTCTCGACGTCCTCGATACAAAGGCTGTCAGCCTTCTCCTTCCTTTAATACTCAGTAAATCTAGGGGTGAGTGACCCCTCCACGTGTGGACTTGTATTCTTACTGATGTGCGTAGTAATAATAATCCCAGCGGGAAATACGTGGAACCTCCTTTCATCCCCCAAACGGTTTGTCTGTTTAATCAAGCCATCCCTTCCAACAACATCATAATGCTCTCTTTCAGATGGACATCTGTTATTTTAAAAGAGGAGAAAAATACACTAGAAATAAAGTAAGTGTGTCCTTAGTCACTGTGATACTATTATGTTAAAAGATACCAACAAAAACAAAAATAACAAAATAGGCCTTTGTTAGAATACAGTCAGACCAGAATTTTTTAATACGTAGATCGTGGTAGAGCAATATTTGGTTTCATACATACATTTCAATAAGAAGATGGCTATCTCAGGAGTGAAATTATAACCAACATTTTATTGACGCCTAACATTTATAAAGTGTTTATATTTATTTTCATTCATCTCACAATCAAAACCCATGGGAAAGTGGAAAGAGGCGTCCCTAGTCTGGTTTTCTAGTGACGAAGAGAGAGACTTGAATCTCCGTCGGGTGAAATAAGATGATTATATCGTAGGGATTTGCCCCTATTCCTCCATGTGAATGTGGGTACATTTAGTATACGTTTTATCTTCTTTGATTAGTGTATGGGACTAGCCCGTATTAACAGTAGGCCCTACATAGGAACGGTGCATATTTTTAAACCATACAGATACATTCTATAGATTCTGAACTTTGTTTTCACTGGGGATTAGTTGTAAATCTAAACTAACATTTAGAAAATGCATATTTAACTCATACCTATATAATGACATTGACTAACAAATATTCATGACCCGAAATCTAATTTCATGTCTTTATAAGTACTTTTATGAGCAATATATCATTTCACGACTTTCTTGGGTGATAGATTGAGTAAAAATCATCTTTAGTACATTTGACTGGGATTCTAACCCTAGCCTCGTATCAGAGGAAAATAGGCTATACGATATTGACGGCTTTGTTCCCTTGCTAACCGACATAGTTTTTTAAGTAGTTAAGAAAACTTTACTCTTCAAACCAATGGATAAAACAAAACATAAATTACAATTTAAGATTATTCTTAAACATTTTACAAAATATTATCAGTACTAAAATACCTACATTAAGTTAAACACCATAAATACAGATTTATTTTGTCTTATGACAGTACTAAAAAGCTACTGATGTTTGTTGTATTTAGACCGTTTCAGCACTGTGTAAGATTGTTATATTTTGGTTTAAAACTCCTTAATTTTTTTTACTATGTCTCAGACAAGAAAAAAAGAGGCAATATAAAATATTTACCATTAAAATATACAGTGATGGGCTGAAGGCTGCTATGAATAAAGTCAAAATATAAACTACTTATAAAGGAATGAACAGAAGTATTTTTAACAAATAGTTAAATTATACTTTAACATTAATGAGAAAAATATTAAATCAATATTTCACTTGAGTTTCATTAAAGTTATAAAAATATGAGAGATTTCCTTAAATAAATGTTGCAGTATACTTCCACCCAAGGTGAAACAATTCTTCTTTATATTACTAAATAATTATAGTTTTTTTGTATAATAAATTATACAATGGTTAATAAATACTTTGATTTGACCCGCACCTTTGGACACACGGACAAAGGTATCCGTCCTCATATAATATTATGTGCAGGTGATGGGAAGGTTGGGGTTCGATTATAGGTAGGGTGTTTTGAAGTGTTTTTTTGTCCCCAAAAAGGGTTACCAACACTTTCTCCACGGTAGTGTGGATACATTTTCTAATAATTATACCCTACCCGCCTCGATGGCGTAGTTAACTAACGTATTAGTCGGTTAAGCTGGACTGCCGAAAACGCGAAGATCTAGGTTCGAATCTTGGTTGGGTGAACTGGGTATGGTTTTACACTCTCCCTCCAAGCAGATGCGGGATCACTTCCTCTAAATTCAAGCTTACCAATTCATAAGCCATTAGCGTAATTAGTACTTTAGCGTATAACTCGAACGGGTAGTAAGACGCGGTGGTAAATAAAAAAAATAAAAACTATACCTTCATCTTTATGCTATTATTGTAAATATTCGGATAACTTGAATGGGTAGTAAGACGCAATGCTCCGGATAAAAGTCTTTCTTTTTACCCACCATGACGTAAAACTTACTTTTATTTGATTTAACGACCTTATTACCTTTCTATTGATGGCCTCTGATCTAGTGGTCATAGTTCCTAGATGCAGACACAGAGGTCCCGGGCTCAATCTCCAGAGCTCCCAGATTTTTCTTTAAATCTTTGGATCTGGAACGGGATCAATTCAGCTTCATGAGGCCATTTGAGGAGCTACTTATGGATAAATAGCGGCTCTGGTCTAGAAAAATGAGATCAGTTGCCCGAGGACTGACAACATGACACCCTCTATCCACAATTGTGGGCACCAACTTCACCAACATGCACCGGTCGCTAGGTCGGTATAGTTTGATTGTGGGCCGACACAACGAAATTTTTTTAATTACTTTTCTATTAACTTGTGTTTGATCAATTCTATGTACGTGTATATTATTATATATTCCTACTAATTCAATGTATAGTATATCTAGTATCGATCATAAAAGTATAACTACTTCTAATCAACACAGTTCATTAGTCAAATAGCTAATTTTTTTAAATCAAAGAACATTGTGTAGATTTTACGCATAAAATTAGTGAAAAAGTAATTTATATTAGCATTTATTCAACATTCAAAATGTCATCTCAAAATAAAATGAAATATAATCTTTTTTTTTAATCTAATAAAGTTTTGGATCTTTTTACAACTGAAGCTTTCGTTATTAATACTTATTATTTTATATTTCCGTATCAGGTTGACGTTAAAGAATAAATATATATAAAATAAAACACGTAAATAAAACAATTACTTTTTTTCCAATGCAATTTATATCATGACATGCTTGAGATTTATGTGCACCATTGTGGACAAATAAAATTGAACATAACATTTTTGATGTCGTTTAAGAACTGTATTTCTTAAACTTTTGAAGGTTGACATGAAGTATATAGATATCAAAGCAATAAAAAAACAAACAAACAATCCAAGAGTGAAATGTCGAAACGTCGAGAAAATGATTCTAGGAGATTAGAAATACGGTGCACGCTCGTTACTGCTGTAGCCACGACTCGTAAATTCAGATTGACAAATTTAATATTGTTTGGAAAAAGAATCTTCGAGCAAAACCTTATTCGCGTCCTTATTTCCTCCTTAGTTATGGAAACGTCCACAAAGCTACTAACTCTCGGTGTTATAAGCCAACTAAAAAATCTTCTTAATACTAAATTCAAGAAGTATTTATATTTCATAGTCCAATAAGAGAACGATGATAGAATATAAATTAGTTAAATTTTCATTTTCAGAACATAAATAAGCATTTATATATATGTGTAAGACTGGAATGAATAAAGACTAAATTAAAACTTTGAACCCTTAAATTTTATCCATAGTTTATATGTCTATAGGTCATGAATAGTTAATCATTTACACAAGGTTTAGTGAAAACACCTTTACGTATTTTGATGAAACTGCTAATACAATTTAAATGCCACCACCCAACTGTTTGTGGTTCTAATGAGACACATCTATTCTGAAAATAAAATTACATTTAAAAAAAATTAAAAATGTATTAGAATGAAAATAAATTGTGACATCAATTTATGTTTTGCAAAGTTATGTTTTAGTTTATCTGTTTCTTACTATTTGTCGGGACTATCCATATAACTTACATCAGAGAGACAGGGATGAGAAAGGTAAAACTTTTGAGTAAATGTACCCACATTTGCGTGTAGTAACCAACAGCAGTACACCCTGTTGGTATTTGAACCTTGACATCCCCTTCACTGGCAAACTAGTTCAGACGTCGTTGAAGTCTCAGTCCACGTGAGCACCAATGCAGGTAGATTAGAGATATTTGTAAAAAACTTAGTTAAATTTCAGCTAATTAACATGGAATTTAGAAAATAATTGTTTGAAAGAGAAGACCAATCTACTTTGTGTGTATGTTTTTAACACGTATTTTTATTTAGATTCCTTCAATTTGATGGCAAAGTCTTTGTAAAGTTGCAGAAACCTATGTATACTGTCGCCTTCAATCCATGAAGGAAGAAATGGAAACGATTTGGTAAACTTCATATAAAGTACACCCGGCCGGGATTCGAACACCCGTCTTCTCATCACCAGCAAACGAGACTGAATGAGCATCATAGTATCGTGCAAACTATATATTCTTAAAGTGACTAATACAATGATACTAAAAGTAAATTTTATAGTAATAGTAATTATATATAAATAATAATACATAAATGTTTATATTGTTCCTTTAATGTTGAGTGTCACTCCTGGAATTGGCCAAGTAAAATATGAGTGGAAGTTCTCCGGTAAATCACGTGAACAATTTAATAATATTGGCCGATGATTTGCTTGAAGGATTTCCGTAAGACATTTAGTTATGAATTTTAAATAATTTTAGTGAGCTATTTATCCTTTTATTACCGTAAATGAATAATAGAGATTGTAATGATAACATTTAACAATAAAAGTATTTGTTCGACGTCAACGTGTCCAACTATTCAAAACTCAGTACATAAATTAAATTTGTTAAGTGACACTATCGAAATTCGAAAAATTGTATCTAAAATAAACTACATTTTATTTCTTTATGAATTAACGTCTCAATATTTAGACCACGTGCCAATCGATGTAGTTGTTATTATTACATTATTAACAACAAACGAGAATATTTGGGATAATATTAGTTTTATTTTCAATTACCTCTTTGGATATGTCCTAATGTTTTCATTAATTTTTTAACTATTTTTTTCAGATAAATTTTGAATAAGTATTTAAGTGATGTATTATCAAATAATCTATATCAGTATCACCTTACTTCTTCATATAAATAATTTAATTTTGGCACTTATACTAATTTATGAACAAAATATATTAACATCATATATAAGAAGTAATACATTTAGGTTACGTAATTAATAATAAACTATGCACACTCTCTAGAACTAGAGTGGTCAACCCTATGGCCAATCTCCACAATTGGCGAATTGGCCATAGATGTGTGGTTAATCTGAGTTTGTCCAGCTCTAACGGTGAAATAAACTTCCTCCTGACTTCGTATGGGGGTTTAAATTGAAATTTCCTGCATATCATTGAAATCATTCCTCTAGTTCATTAAGTTCAAATATCCAGCCAATATTTATGCAACTTGCCAGACAAAAGGATTATCAAATTTCATAATTAATTGTCTTACATTTTCAATCCGAACAATTTATATAATTTTCTTCTGTGGTAGCTGTAACCGAGTAGTAGTGTACAGCACATATTTTTGAATAAACTTGTTCAAACAGTGTGTTGTTTTAAATGTTTGATCAAGCAATCTTAATTTCTCAAGCTTTACATGGTGTGGCGAATTTCATTCTTCATTCTTCACACCTGTGGCGACACTGAAAAATATTTTGTCCACCTCTGCTCTAGAAATTCAAAATTAAGTCGGAATAAGGTAAGAAAATTACACCAAGCAAATAGAAATTCAGGTTTTACATCAAACTCGTTTTGTAGCCAACTGATAATGAAATGTGGTTTTAACAAAATATTGATATAATTACATTTTTATCAACACCAAAATTCTTTTATTTTTATATACATATAAATATTTATTAAATACATAATTGTTAATAATAAAATATGTTATGAAATGCAATGCCTCAAAATTAGGTAGACCGGATACTTTCTAGAATAAATAATTACTTTGCCACAAATTAGAAAATAAATTTATCTTATGTGAAGAGTTTAGATACTAATTTAAAATTTAACATTAAAATTTAAAATACTATTCATACCATCTTTATTAAGCGCACAATTTTCAGGTTTTACATATTATAGATATTTATAAAATAATTTTATTAAAATTCAACCTCTATACAGTATTGATATTTACTTAATGGCTCGGAGTAAAGACTTTATTTAGTAACAATTTCTTCAATTGGAAATAAATCCTGAACGCTTTAGCTCTTTGAAAGACGTCTAGATTATCCTTTGAAAATTGCAATGCATTTTTTTTTTTTCAATTTTATATAAAAGTGTAAAATATTTAAGCTCGAGGGAATTATTTCTTTTAATAATAACCTCTCCAAAAATGTTTAGCAAGCAAACGTGTTTATAAAGCAGTGTAAGCTCTTATTTCATAGTCATGTTTTAAGAACTATGAAGTAACTGTTGACACATATAAAATATTCACACATAATTAAAATTAATAGTAAAATATTGAACGAATACGCTTATATTTATTGTAAGGAATAAACGATCAAATATTAATATAAGTAATATTTTTAATAAATCCTCTTGCAGCCGAAAGTTTATATAGCATATTATAATTAGAAAACTAGGCTAAATTGTTGCTTTTTATTGGTTTCGAATAGTTAATTCAAATCAAAAGTACCCACACGTGGACCAAATGTCAGAATCTTCTGGTTGGGTTTGCCGGTGACTTGCAGGTAAGGGTTTGAGTAAGTTATAGGTTAGGAGTACTGAGTTTTTAAAAAAAGTTTCCCCCTCTACATTCTAGTAAATGCAGGTACATTTCCTATAAGCTATGCCTTCCTCGTCCTTAATCCTTTGGCGTAATTAAGATACATAAAACCCATATGGGAATAATGAGTGGTGGTGGAGAAAAACAAGTAACTAAGAAACACCTAATAACACTTGACATTCGTCGGAATCATTACTAATGATTTGTTGAAAGGACCATATATTCTAAAGCCGCCTTATTATTTTACTAAGTAATATTGTGATAAGAATAAATTTAACAATAATTTACCCACCTCGGTGGCGTAGTTAGCTAACGCGCTAGTCGTGTTGAGCTCTACTGCCGAAAACGGAGAGTTCGAGGTTCGAATCTTGGTGGGGTGAACTGGGGGTAGATTTTCCCTAAATGGTTTTCCACTCTCCCTCCACGCAAATGCGGGTTCACTTCCTCTAATTCAACCTTCCCAATTCCTAATCCACTAGCGTAACTAGTACTTAAAGCGTATAACCTGAACGGATAATAAGACACGGTGCTAGAAAATAATAACAATAACTTGTCAATTTTTAAAATACAAGACCATATTCAAGGCATCAATTAAAGAAATATAAAATTATGAAACTAGGCCTATGTGGTAATTGATGAAACGTGTTTATAATCAAGTTCAATAATATACTATTTAATTAGGAATGTAAATTAGAGATCCATTTCTCATAAGTATAGCTACATGGATAATTTATATCTGTGTGTGTGTAACATACATAATTTTATTTTAAGTAAATGTTATGAATAATTATTATTACGAATCATAATTACCTCAAAAAGATATAATATTAATTGCTATATTATATTTATACTCAGAAATCGGTTTCCATGACAATAACTGACATAAATCAATGACTATACATGATTTTAAAATTCTACTATATTTATGATTTAGGTGATCCCGGGTAATTGAAAGAAAATACAATTATACCCTCTAGTGTAATCTTCCTATCTTTTTGACTCTCACTGGTCCGGCTACTTTAATATAAGGTGAAACACTTTATTATAGTGAAATTATCCAACAGCCGTTTTAGGTATTATTTATAATGTTGACTAAAAATATCAGACAACACAAGAGGAGATTCAAAAACCATCTTCTTCTGTGCTGGTGTTCGGGGTTCAATCCTCGGTTCCGGCACATATTTATCTGATTACCAAACCTTACCTTCACCTCTGACAAGACATCTTGTGAATGTGGAGAATGCCAGGCCTCCACCGTGGTTCGGACTCCACGTTAAACTGTAGGTCCTCCATTTCATCTCACAATCACCCTACCATTACACATTAGCGTAAGTGCGTATAACCCGAATGGGTAGTAAGGCGCGGTAATAATAATAATAAATACCATCTTGAAAAGTCAAGCAAATCAGTTTTCGCTTGTACCAAACGTTCTATTACATTTGTAAGTTCCTGATGTAAATTAGTCACTTGCCTAATATATTTAATTTTTAGTTGAAGAGTGACATGCGTTTGCTAAGTTTCTTTAGTAAACCCAACCAGTATAATTGAGGAAAAGGGAAGTATAATTATTCTAGAGGATAACATGGAGGTTATAACATCAAACCACAAGAAAATTTATCTATGTTATATAAAGGATTCAAAATATAGTGTAACCGCATCGAAGAACATGCGAAATTAATTTCAAGCTGGTGTACGGAACTTCCGGTGATGGGGAGGCTGGGATTCACATAATACCATTAATGTGTACTGAGCGTAATTTTATCTAAATGATTTCCTTCGTTCTATTAACGTAAATATGGATGTTTGTATTATAACTCTCTAGATTTTTTTTAAAAATACCTCAGTATCAACCGTTCCACACACCCCTTTGAAAATTATTTACCGTACGTCACAGGGTTGTATCGTTTTTTATTTAATTATATGAGCATACGATATAAACACTAACTTAAATTTATAACAGACATAATATCCAAACTCTGGCCGTTAATAAATCACAAGGGGAAAACCACATTTCACCAATGATACATTTTTTCGTCCATGCCAGGAATCGAATCTGGGACATTTAGCTCTGTAGACAGACACGTTTCCTAGTATCGGACCGTAACATTTAAAGTGACTCTTTAGCTCATGATGTTTTCACATTGGATTAAAACGTTGCATGTGCATATTTACATATGGTTCAAGACCCGATAATGGCAACAGTTCAATTTTTTTTTTTTTTTATTGCTCCATACGCGTGTAGAAACATAAGTATAGTAAGATTATAGTAGAAAGAAACTTTTGGAAAACAATTTTTGTTGTTGTAAAATATTGACATTATTTTACTAAGTATTAAAATTATTTCATAGGGTAATACAAATTAAAAGAGAATCTCGTTGATCACATAAGTACAAAAATGATTTTTGTAACTTTGTATCATTCCAAAAAAATTACATCTTTTCTAAATTAGACGGTTATTAAACATTTGATGTCTTTGATCAAAGCCAAAACTGTGTTTAAACATAATATATTTAAGTATAGCTTCAAAAATAACCAATTTTTATTTCTATTATATCCCATGGATACGGTTAAATCTATGTAAGAAATAAAGTTAAACTGCAACAACTCATAAATCATAAATATGGCTATCTCACAGCCCACAAAAATAAGATATTTTTCACATAGATTAATTTTTATTTAAACAAATAATAAAATAAACAGACTACAACCCACATCAGTGTCCACGTGGTTTAGGACGTCAATCTAATAATATATGTAATTGCCGATGATCTAGAAGTCACGGTTCAATACTAAACTGATTTATGGAAGGTTGTTTTTCCTAAATATTTTTCGACTCTCTCTATAGGTAAATGAGGGTACATTTCCCATAAACTCTTAATTTATCAACCTTACCCAAATAGTTTAGGTATGCGAGTATCCCGGATGAATAGTTGTTGCTACGCGAATACGTTAAATAATTATATGTAGGAAAAAACTTAATGCTTTGATTAAGGTTTTATTAACTATGTAAAATATCCTGCTTTAGTGTCCACATGGACTAAGGCACTCACAATAGACTAAACTGCCTATCACGTAGAGATCTGGATTCGAATCCTGGTCAGGTGTTACTGAGAGTGGTTTATCCTACATGGTTTTCTATGTTCTCTCTACGAAAATCCGGATACCTTCCTCATAACTAACTCATTAGAGTAATAATTAGTACATATGCGTATAATCTGAATAGATAGTAAGAGATTGTACTAAAAAAACACCATTAAAACATATTTTGTGTGTTACAGCATAGTAAATTTAAAAAATAAGAAAGTTAATACCTTTTAACAATATACATAGCTTTCCATAAAAATCGAAGTCTTATTCCTTGCTGCTCCTCAATCAATACTTTCCAACTTAATGACAAAAGACGTAGGGAAGTGCGAACGTTACCCACACCTCTTTAATTGCTCATGAGTCATGACTCATCACAGGTGTTTGTGTAAGCTATCATCCAATCAACGGTATTATTTATAAGAGAGGTTTGTATAAATTTACACTTTACAAGCTACACGTGTATCTGACAAAGAGAAATAGATAGATAGTCAATCGAGACAAATTCGAGGCAAATATAAGTTATAGGTAACGACAGGTGTTCGCTATAGGTTTTTTTTTTTTAGCGCCGCTTCTTACTACCTGTTCAAGTTTGTACTTATTACGTTAGCGAGCTAAGGCTGAGAAAGGTTAAATTTGGATAAAGTATACCTGAATTTACTTGGGGGAAGGATGGAAAACAATTTTTGAAAAATCACCCTCAGAACACCCAACTGGGTTTCGAACCCTCATCTTCTTGTCATCGGCAGTTTATTTGTCTAACACGAGAGTGACGCCTTATACTATATGAGTACTAACATAGGCTAGGTTCTTTATAAAACGGGGCTACCTCGACCTGCATGATTGACGCCAAAATAAATACTACACATGTTATAAAAGATAATAGAGTGGTCCGAATATTAAATCATAAAAACAAAACCAGATAAATATTTATGCTATATCAAAATAGAGTGCAGTGGTTTTGGAGGGCACGTGACCTACATATCAAAGTTGTCTAGTCAGATTTTCAGGTGACGGAAAGGTTAGGATTTTAATCCCGTTTGGGTGAGGTGATTTAAAAAATAAAAAGTTCTAACACCATCCTTCCAAGTAAATTTGGATAGACATCTCTTTTCAAGTTCTAATTCCTTATTCCTATTCAATTAGTGCAGTGAAAGATGAATACGCCATAATATAAGGTAAGCTAACGATTTTTTTAAATCAAGATTCCATCTAGGCAAATGCATCGGAGTTAAAACAAGTATTAGTGTCGAAACTTGAATATTAACAATGATATAAATAAAATTATACATAATTGAATTGCAATATAACCCTTATACAAACGTCCAGCTCCACCATAATTTGATAATTGAGATAGTTTTTCAGAAATTTAGGGGCTATTGAAAATTGTTAGAGCTAAGCCAATTATAAAATATAGCACTTTATATTTTAAAAAATATATACATTATGATTATAGCTTAACGTACTACTAACAAAGAAGAGATAAAAAAAAATCAATAATCGTGTATACTTATAAATAGAAAATTGTAAAATGAATTCAAATAATTACTTTGAATTATAAAAGGGAAAATAAATAATATTGGTGTGTGTATCACGTTCCTTTTAAGTATATCCATTTACTAAAAAGTGACAAAAGACACTTCACTCTGTTTGACACTAACAGTTTGACCAATAAATGTAATAAAAAATCAAAATCTAAGAGATGGATCAACTATATTAAATAATGTAGAATGTATTTTTGTTTTTAGGGATATATTGTATTTCAATTCCATTCTGTTTAAGTATTTAGCTACACATAAAGGAAATATAGTTTATGCTAAGCTACAGACATCAAATGTGTGTAAATAAACTCCCACTGGTACATTATTGTAAGTACGAATTATAGAGAAAGTCTTATTATACTGGAACCATCTCAAAATTTTGACGCAAATATATACACTAGTGTGTGTTGGAAGAACGGTTTAGAAAATGCAAACATATTTCTTTGTGGCCAACTTTGATAACATTTTACTATATTATTTATTTTATAATTATTGAAATGACAGCTGCTGATAACATGACTTGATGTATGAATGTATTAAAATAGTTTTTTTTATAACTTTAACAACTAACTTCTATTGTTCTTCCTACCAAACTATACCTGAAATACTGGTACACCAACTGCTTATTCCTTTTTCTAGCACTTAAAGGGCTAGTAAGATTTCATCTTTGAAGGGATATATATGTCAATATTATTGAATATGTAAGGTCGACTTACTAACCACGGATATTTTAGCTAACAACAAATATTAAAAAAAAATATATTATGGTTTTTACTACATTTTTTTAGCACCGATTCTTACTAAATTTTCCGGTTAAACGTCTATGTACTAATTACACAAATGAGTTAGGGATTAATAAGGCTTAGTTTAAAGGAAGTGCACCCGCATTTTCATGTAGGGAGAATGGAAAAACATCCTCAGTGTACCCGACCGAGATTGAACCCCAATCTCCCCATCTTCGACAGTCTAGTCCAACACGAGACTAGCGCGTTAGACCACGTGGCCACTGAGGCAGGTCTTTATTTTAAAAAGGGAAAATTAATAATTTATATAAGTTGCTCGATTCACATGTCCAGGGGTCATTTTACAATTTTCAGATATTTCCTAAAATAAATATGTTTTAGTTAAAACTTTACAATTTAGTATAGAATGAAACTTATTGGTTAAAAACTTGGGTTGAATCCGAATCTTAACGATATTTTTATAATCAAACCCAAAACTATTTATTTGAAGCTTTAGTGATAAATAGATCATATTTACTGGAAGGTAATTAGAATTGTAATTTATGAGTAAGATACTGTACAAACTCTTAATTTATTATGAAGATGTTTTAGAATACAAAACAAATTGAATATTTTAAAATGAAAATGAATATTTTATTATTAAATGTTCTCAAATCTAAATCGAATATTAGGTTATATTTTATGTGTATTTGTTTTGGAGTCCACTAAAAAATAACCTTGTTTTAGCACCAAATCATATTGCCTGCTCAGGTCATACGCATTTAACACTATTAAAAATGGTTTCTAAACAATTAATATTATTATTAACATGAGTAAATCTGTAAGATTAGTCTATTTGATCAAATCCAATAAGTGTTCTTTAAATAAAAACCCATGGCGTAAGCTCGCAAGTAATCTAAACTGACAGGGCGGCCGCCCCATCAGTGACAATGGTGACGAAATTTGCGGGAAGATGGGGTCATGTGATTTACACAACTAGCCCTTCGGACGTTAATCTCAGTTTTCTAAACTGTAGCTGTTACTAAATCACGAGGCTTCTCATTTGTCCTTACGATTCTGAGTTTTACCCTGTTCCAAACATACTGATTCACAAATACATTTTGGAAGAGCCGGGGATTAAGCCAGGGATTTATATATCTGTAGCCAGGAACTCTGGACCCGATAAGATTTTAATTTTGAATTAAATTAAATTATTTTTAATACACACATACGCTATCCTCCCGTTCCCTTACGGGTAGATGAGAGATTGTTTATCACTTAATCCATCCTCACTTACTTTCTCCACACTTCCTTATCCTTGAATACCTTCTTCGCTTCAACAACATCCATACACAGAGTCATACATAATCGTTTATTCTTAGAACTCTTAATATCTCTCTTTTTCACACATTCGTCTAAAACATTTACCCACGGCTTACATGATCTACTACTTCCTTTATTTTTAATCTGGTTTCTATTCGGTATTTAAAATTTGGTTCGAATCTTTCAAATATAAAGAGTTGTAGTTTTGAATCGAATACGCATCCTAGCAAGAATAAGATTAAAAATGTCAAAGATTTGCACAGAGCTCGAAATTAAGATCGGGATTGTTTCTTGACACGATCGATATTGTAACGAATTTACAATTTAAAAAATATATATTATTTTGTACTTTCAAATATTTATATGAATAATAATAATAATAATAATAATAATCGCATACACATTAAAGATTAATGTTCTTTAACCAAAACATCCATTTACAATATGTTGATTGTGCATCCACCTAATGCCAAATTATTCAAGAGTCCAGGGTTAGATTACAATCACTACTGGAAAATAAATTATTTATCAAACTAGTGGTTCCTCTTCGCGTGTAGTACTGGGTGTCGCGCTAGTTCTAGTATTATGTTAACTAAGTCCTGTAATAGTAATATCAGTTGGTTTAGAAAGTATACATTAAAATAAAATTATTATAGTTATAGTAATAAACTAATACAACATTTTTCAAGTCAATATTATTAAATTTTAAATAAAAGCAATTTAATCACATTTATTTTACCTCGTTTGCCGATCTTATTATCCGTTCAGAATATTCTCATATTTTCAGTAAATGACGTATAGATGAGGACGCTAGAATTTATAATAAGTACACTGTCTCCACATTTACTTGGAGATAGAGTGAAAAACAATAACTATCCTTATATATCGGACCAGAATTCAAACCTCGATCATTAATCGTTGGAAAGCCAGAAAATATGAGACTGACACTTGTTCACGTGCCCATTGGTTTGGGTAAATAAAAATACACGTTGACATGAGAAAGTTTGTGCACTGTATATTGCGATCATTTTTTTTTAATGAAGCCCTAAGTATTCACTTACATGAGTCTAACATTTAAAAGTAAGCATAAAAAAAGTCCCGTTTAACATTTAAAACTTGCAATATAATCACTATTTAATCAACCCCAGAAAGAGTTCAAACACTTTTTGATAATTCAGTTTAGGAAAAAAAATAATCTTTAATGAGTATTTTAATGGGACATGGAGCGAGTGGCCTCCATTGTAAAAAAAAAAAAATGTTTTGTAAAGAACAGAACTTGACACATTCCATTATAGGACACGCTTGAGCTTGAATTGAATTAATTAACAACACGAAGCCTTAGATTTTAAAGTGCTCCCTATCTTTAAAGAAGAAGAAGAAGTAAAATAAAACAGAAATGTGTATGTATATTTTTTCTAAACATTCCCTACTTATTAGAAATACTTGTTTATTATGATCTTGCTATTGGAAAACTATAATTATCTTTATTAGAGGCAATATATTAACATGCACTTTCAGAGCCTACTGGATATATCAGCGTACGTCTTACAAACTAACACAACACCTAGATTAGACCTCCAGCCGTTAGTTCATCACTTTTAAATGGGTAGGCCACACTTCTTTAGTGGTAAAAATAATATTACCAATCACACGTAAAATGGTGAAGCCATAAATCAATATTCATGTCTTAGTAGACCATTCAGAATGTCATTAAATCTACTTTCACATATCTAGGAGCCAAGCCATAATCTGTTGGCTGTCAATTAGGATAAATGGTGTAAACTTTGACAGCTTTAAGATATATATATAGTGAACAATCATTCGTTATATAATTAATTATATATATATATATATATATATAGGGAACAATCATTCGTTAATGCTTGATACTCTAAATTTGTCTTATGCTTTATAAAAATCTCTTTTTATATTGATACGACTATATCTAAACTTTTTTTTAACTAATATTTTAATTATTATTAATAATATTATTTTTATAATTGCATTAACACAAGTGGGACTGCGTTTAGAGTGAACTTCTTTTACTTGATTCACGTCCTCTCCTGTCAAGGTCATTCGCCAATATTTACGGTAACGAGGTAAGGATTAAGAAGGTAAAATTCAAATAAATGTCCTAGCATTGCATTGAGCAAATAATTAAGAAGAAAAAAAAAATTAACACACCTAGCTAGGATTTAATCCCCAACTTACACGTCCACTGAAAGTCTGACAAGATGAGACTGACACCATCGTCTACGTACCTATTCATCGGTGGAGTTTAAATTGAGCTCCGAACTCTGCATTTCACGGATCATCACGTCAATAGTAGAACCTGTACCGATCTGGATTTGAACCCAAGTTTGAGACGGTGTTTTTGCCAGAGTATAAATTACAAAGACTCAAATGTGCTCTTTCAAGTTCATTTAATAGTAATTAACTATTATAAATTAATTATTACATTTTCGTAGAAATTAAACACAAATTTTTCCGACATTTTTAACACATCCTTTTAAAATAATCAGTAAAATACATTTCCAGAATTTTAAAGCTAGTTGGCCACATTTTGTGATCAGTAATATAGCTTGAAACATTTATTGACGATTTATTTTTAAATATTTATATAAAGGAAGTTATTGAATGGTTTCATACGCAAGTAATGATATATATGTCATTTGGTATTACTATATATTTTTATGGATGTTACTTAATTTTATGTTTATATTGAATGAGTGTTTAAATATTTCTATTGTATAGGTTAGGGTTATTTAATGAGAGGATAAACGTTTTGATTATTTAAATTATACTTTTTCACTAATAAAACTTCATGTAACAACATTTATTTCATCAACACAACATAACAAACAAAATAACAAATATTAATTATTTACAAAGATTTAAAAAAAAACATCATTCTCACTGGTTAAACAAACGTTAGAGGGATATTATAAAAGGAAGCAGACACATTCAACTATCAATATTACATATGATTAGTTTTTTCAATGGTAAATTATAAGTGATGTCAGCATTGTACTTACTATTACATATTTTGATTTTAAAATGGGCTATATATAAAATATGATTCAAGTCTATGAAAAACAATCGAAATCTTATTAAAAAGAAGAATAAATGAGCATTTAAAATAATCTGCGAAAATTATTATGTGAACATAAACATAAATAGTTTTAATATTTTTTAATGATGCTATGCAAATCCACAGCAAATCGTTCGTATTGAACTTATATTTGACATCTTCACCCACAATGACAGTCTCCGCCTCCTCCATGCCCCCCTCCTCCCCAACCCCCATGTCCATGCCCACCTCCTCCACCCCCATGACCACCGCCTCCGTGTCCCCCTCCACCAGATCCACCCCCATGTCCATGACCACCCCCTCCACCCCCATGACCACCGCCTCCGTGTCCACCTCCACCAGATCCACCCCCATGTCCATGACCACC
>CABEEJ010002068.1:59234-74516 GCA_901482245.1 Timema douglasi
TGCCCACCTCCACCTCCTCCACCGCCGTGCCCACCTCCGCCACCCCCGTGTCCACCTCCGCCACCCCCGTGTCCACCTCCACCACCTCCGTGCCCACCTCCACCACCTCCTCCACTTTTTCCCCCTTTTTCATAGCCCCAATCTTTGTGATCGGAGTGGCCACCCTTCTTTCCAAAGTCTGAGTGGTGTCCATGGTGAGAATCATGTCCTCCAGCACCCTTATGTCCTTTGTGATCGTGAAAGTGGTGTCCTTTCTCATGGTGTCCCTTCTTCCCGTGATGATCGTCATGATATCCACTGTGATGGTGACCTCCCTTCTTGTGACCCCCTTCTTTATGTCCATGATGTTCCTCAAAGCCTCCGTGCTCTCCGTGCTCTCCGCCCTCGTGATGCTCGTCATAGAACTCGTGTTTCTTCTCGTACTCGTCATTCTTGTGGACATCATGCCCTCCCTTGGTGCTGTGTCCCTTCTTGTGGGCCCCTTCTTCCCCGTACTTGGCTCCCTTCTCCCCCTTCTCGCCATGTTGATGTTCGCCATGGTGTCCACCCCCGTGATGATGACTTGATTTCTTTCCTCCGTGGTCGCTGTAAAAGCCCTTGTGACCCTCTTTATCATGGTGGCCTTTCTCTCCCTTTTCATGCTCGTGGTGCCCTTTGTATCCTTTGTCACCCTTGTCTCCGTGGGACGAGTGATGCTCGGAATGGTGCTTCTCCCCACCACCTTTCTCGTGGTGGTGAGCATGACCGCTGGCCGCCGTCTCGAGGTCACCGCTGGCCACGACGGGCAGTAAGACGCTCTCTATTGGCGTCAGGCCTACTTCTGCCTGTCGTGGTCTTCTTGTGAGGTCCACCTGTCCTACTTCTGGGGACCCTAGTATGTATTCAGCGACGTTGGCATATCTGTTGTTAGGTTCTTCTTGACTTTGAACCAAACACGGATTAAGTATAGAAATGAGTAGCGCAAATGCCAGAAAAGGCATTTGACAGTATTTGCAACGTCTCTTCTCCATTAGAGAAGGACAAGATTTGTCCCACAATATAAACCAAAGTGCTGATTATAATTGTGAATGTATCCCTGTTTTCTCACTTAGGAGACTGATACAATTTTCTTGCGAGCAAACATATTTATACTATCGGCATCAAAGTGTGCTTTAAAATATGTTATAATCCCCCCCTTTCTCCCACTACGAAAAATAAACCAAAACACATCGTTGTTTTATCATGCCAAGTTATAATACCAGGAGCGCCATTCGATTCGATTACAGAAGCAACCGTTTAAAATCTCCAATTTTATGCAGTTACCACGGTGATTTTTCCGTCCCTTCTATTTATCATTGTTCACAATTGGTATTGAATGAGCTCTACTTCTTGAGAAATGACCACACCGGTCACCCTTCTCATTCCTCCACGCTTTCCACCGCTAACATTCAACAGAGCGATTGCTCAATTCCATCATCATTCAATCCTATAGCATTCTTAGTGTGCTTACATAACGTGTTTGAAAGCTAAAACTAGCTCACCACAAGAAAATATATTTCCTGTAGGCTCAAAAATGTCTATTTAGTTCAAATTTCAAAGTACCTTTAAAAAAAATAAGCATATTATATTATGGTTAGCGTTGATAGTATTATAATATCTTATTGGTGTTATTTTATAGTTATTGAGTATATCTACCTAAAATACGAGCTTCAAATCATATTACCGTATGCATACGTAAAAATAAATCTAGTAACTTTAATATTATCAAATAAATATTTTTACTATGGAAGTTTTACTGTTTCTCTACTTTCATGTAGCACACACAGGTGGACACGTGGTCTCGTTTGGTCTGCTCCACTGGTTACGGAGAGTATGGTGTTTAAATCCTGGATAAGATAGCCTAAGTGTTTTTTTCTTCCAAGGGTTTCCTAACCTTAATTGATGCAAATGCCAATACATTTATTAAAATTTATGCCTCCTTTATTCTTATCCATTCAGTGAAAATGTGTCATTCCTACGTTAATAGATGATGTATGGAGGTACCACATTTGACAAGTGCTAAATGAATATTGTGACTGATTTATTGTTGACCATCAAATATAAACATCAAACATCTCTAGCTATCAGACTATATCCACACGAAATTTTAAAATCCACTTCTATCAAAACATTGAATAGTATTAGTTAAGTATGGTATGTTTTTAAATTTTGGTTTGATTGTATTTGGATATTTAACGTGGACTTTTTGTAAATACATCTATACAATAAGGGTATTTATATAATATTAGCAATAATTATTTGACAAACATATTATGTGATTTAAAGTAGTACTTAGTATCGAACCAGACTCTGTATACATCCATCTCTTTTACCAATAGGTGAAGATAATAATGGATGCACACCGTTTATTATGTCTTAGAGCTATATTATTCGCCGTTATTTGTAAGTCATTGTACTAGAGTGTAACTTTTATGGAAAAGGTATACAATTATTATATTAGCCCTGTATACTTATATACAGCTGTGACAACGTGTTCTAAGAACGTCAGAGGTTGTGGTTCAAATCATGATCGATTACACTATGGGTAAATTTTCACAGTGAGTTTCACAGTGGTTTTCTCAACCTATCTTTACGCTGATGTAGGTGCATTTCATCTTAGCTACCTTCTTAATTCATATCACCTAGAGTACACAGTTCAAACAAGAAGCGCTTGCTGAAATTGATTGAAATATACTAAAGTTTAAATTTATTTTAATTTTGACAAAAATGTAAACAGAACAATTGATTTAATTCAAATCATACCGAAGCAAGGCTGTCACTATTTTATTGATACAAATTTTTTTTTGTGTTTTTCAGAAAGAATTCTTAACTTTTAAAGACACTTTAGACAGTAGTATAGAAGAATAAAAAAATGTATTTTTTTAAAGATAACTTGATATAATTATCCGCGGTATTCAAAATAAGTTGATTATAGCTTTATGGGGGAAATAAGTCATTTTGTAATCAAGGGGTATTAGGTGAAGGGAATTAGATATTTGTTCGAATCATTCTTTAAACAACTTTTTCTTATATGCAAAGATTTGCTAGCTAAGTTTTGTTGCTAATTATCCCACATTTATAAAATTCCTACATGATTTTGAGGCTATTTTCGGTAAAATCTCCTGTTTTAACCTACTTTTTCCAGAAAATTAAAATTCCCTATGTTTTCCCGGTTTTATACTCTATCGAAATTTACCTATTCATTTTAAAAAAAATTATGTTTATTTTACGCAATTATTTCGGGCCTAAAGGTACTTACTAAAAAAAATACAATATAGCTCAAACAATTGCATAAACCATTTAAACAATATTAAATAACTTTAAGTATCAAAAAAATTGGCATAAAATCATGAAAGAGACACAGTTTGAATCTTTAGAAAATATTCGACTGCTGATGGAATACAAATTTATTTTAAATTTGGAAACAATACATACAGTGTCTAGCACACATCAAAAAGCATTAGTGAGCATAATGAACACATATAAAGTTCATTTAGTTTGATTTTCCGGTAAATAGAAGAGAAGGGTTCGAATTTCGGTTAGGTGTACTGAAGGTGTTTTCTTGCTTACCACGCTATCTAAACACAAATTTGGGTACATGTCCTCTTTATTCTAACTTCCTTACCCCTACCTCACTAGCTTAATAAAAGTGAGTATCTCATATGGGTAATAAAACGCGGGGAAAAAGTAAAAATATAATTCACAAAATGCTAAGATAAGCTAATTTTTTAAAAGTTAGACGAGTAATGGGGGGGAAAGGATATTATTAAATAATTTTCATTACTACATAATTTATTTCAAAATGTCAGAGTTTGACAGTATAATGAAGTAAAAAATAAATTTATATTTAAATTTACCAGTTTATTATAATATATAAAAGGTTTAATTTGAAACTACGCGTTTAACATAAATCATACAAACACTGCTATAAGAGTACTATTATTTATCTCAATGAAGTGAGTATCCAGAATTCTAAAAATAGTCAGATTAACTAGATTTAAAAGTATTTAACACAGCACACACTAATTAACTTAATAAGTAATGTATATTCTTGACATAACTCAGTGAGTAAAACTCTTTTACTTGTGTTCGGAATATTACCGAGAAAACTTCAATTTTTTTTAAGGATGAAACTCACGTAAAAAGCGTAATTACAAGTAGTAATTTAATGCTGCTACAGTTAAAATGAGCTATGGCCAATCTCCTCATGAATGCAAATATATATAAAATATTTGGAATAATCAAAGGTTAAAAAAAATGCAAAGTCTGTTCTAACAGAAAATAATTTTGTTTGCGTATTACCATACATTTGAGCAATTGAGCTTATTTTATTGAAGCACATAGGGACTATTGCACTAGGCAAGAATACATTGCATCTTAAGGGACTATACTAGGTTACGTTAAAATAAAATGTTTTCTTGGTTAGTAAAATATGGGAAATAATGTCAAATACAATAGCCTAAAACATGATTTTTAATCGCCAAAGCTTTTGAATGACTATATTAATTGAGTTGCTATTATTATATTAAAAATTCAACTTAATAAATCAATGATCTTTTAATTTTCTCTTTGGAATGAAGTCACTATTTAAAAATGACAAAGAATAAATTGATTATTTGGGTCATCCCACTCTATTTCAACACATTTTTACTAAATGGGTTGCCACACCATTTCTTAACGTAGTTGTTTATACATGTTTAGAGAGTTAAAAACCAATTTTTGTTTAAAACAAATTCTAACTGTTTGGGGGGGGGGGGGGGGTACCTAGTCTTTGCTTGGAACACCCGGTTTTTTGCCGCGAAAACCATTTGGGCAAAGGGCTCCTGGCCAATCAACACAAAAAATAAAANGGTACCTAGTCGTTGCTTGGAACACCTCGATTTTTGCCGCAGAAAGCATTTGGGCAAAGTGCTACTGTGCAATCAATCATAATAATAATAACAATAGTAATACCAAATTGAGCGGCAACCACAGCTTGTTGAAATGGCATGAAATGACCCATTGGGGACTTTGCATAATAAACAATAAGTGAAGGTCAATATTAGATTTGAATAAAGCAACATTTTAGACAATGTATTATTATAACATAAACAATGATACAAATAAATAGATGAAGATAGTAAAAAATAAAGACTGTTCTTATAGCTAGATTTAGTTTAACTGGTATGTCAGATGAAGAATTTAGAGTGATTGAAAATGAGGTGCCTAGGAAGACATTTTGTCTAAAATGGTATGGACATACTAGCAAATAGATATGCTTGTGTTTTATATAAGGCAATTTTTATGAACAAATAGATAGGAAGTGTATTTGACTTTGCCGAAATAATAAAATACCCATTAAAAGTATATTGTTTACTAAGCTGGGATTTTAACATTGAGCTCCTCCTCACCGGAAAACTTCATAAGACAATACTGACGATTTTGTCTGCTGTGGCCACTTATGCAGGTCTTTAATATTGATTGGGTGATTGGTGAGCATTGACACAAAACCATTGACACAGAAGATGTAAAAAATGAAAGTAAAAATCACAAAGCACTAAACGGATAAAAAAATTTACGTACGTAGAGAATAAATATTTTTCTTTCCCTCTATATGTGAGGATTATAATTTTACTAAAATTTCTCTAAAAATTAATTTTATATTAATTTATAGATGTCAAAAATATTTTTTAAAATATGCCATCTGTTTGAGTGTTGATTAAGTTTTTTTTATAATTATACATCTTTTTTTTTAGTAAATATAAATCTTTCTAAGGTTGGAACCGTTTTTAATACCAAATATTTGAAAACCATTCCATTATTTAGGCGCTAACGAAGTAAACAGAAAAATCTACTTGTAATTTATTTATATCTCATAACTAAGTTCATATTAAACGTACATACTTTTTAACAAATATAATAATTTTACCTACCGTCACATTAATTTTCTACTCTTACCATAAATAGTAAAATAAAAACCGCAGTTAAAATTTGTGGAGCGTCAACTAAAATAAAAATGCATTTATAGTAGTTGTTAAAAAGTAATGTAATTCCCTCCACGTTCCCCAAAGGAAATAAACATACGGTATACAAATAATGGTATATCAAGTCTTACAATTTAATAGTGTACATTTATTTAAATCTACAGAATAATTAGAGCCGTAGAAAACTATATATTTACAAAAAAAAAATATTCCAGATAACATAATATATTAAAGTTTTTTTTATGTTTTAGTTTAGTTAGCTACTGAAATTTAACGTTTGTTTGATGTATAGATTAAGTTAATTCGAGGGTCATGTGATCAACAAAACAGTATATCCACGTAAATACACATGCACATTTTCATTGGAAGAAATTTATCTGACAGCTAGATAATTATTTATCTCTATTTTAACGGATTAATACGTTAAATCATCTTACCTGCAGTTCAATAGCTATTAATACATAATTATAACAATAATAAGATAGTGAAATTCTATAGATTTTGGCCACAGAAAAAAAATAAAAGGTCTTTCTTATTAAAATGAAACTTCTGCCAAATCTAAGATTCCGATTTTGATTATTGTATCAATGTTTATTTCAAATATATATTTGAATGAATATTTGCGAACGGGAATCATCCGTACCAGTATTTCAATGCAATGGCAATAAAAGGTTATCAAATTCAATATAAATAATTATTTTAAAAAGGCTGGGCTACAATTTCTGAAAAAATTCATATTAACAAATATACCATTTATATCATAAAATACAAACTAGAATTATTGTTAGTCAAAAAAATTGTTGGTAAAAACAGGTTATTAAATGCTATCAAATAGTACATCCCTTTGAAATATAATGAATTAGAATAATTTTTTAAAATATATACGCCCACACATATCAAATGTCGAGTGATTTAATTAATATGCTTTGTGTTGAATTAAGCTTAATTTCAATATGTTTTAATTTAATATATTTGCTTTTAAAATTCTTTATATTTATCACTCCAAGTACTCGTTAAACAGGGCCATTGGGTACTTGGCATCAATGCAAAGCTAAATTAATTTGGTTGGCCGGTTACAGAATTTTGGGTTGGAATCTCAACCTGGTGCACTTAAGTGTTTTCCCATTATTGGTCTATGAAAATACTTTTAAATTTACTCTAAATTATACCTTATCCATCCCTGATACATCAATTTAACTAGTATGTATGCGTACAGTTTGGATGATTATAGATTATTGTTAGAAAAAGTGAAAAATATTCTAACTAAGATTTCAAAACATATTTGAGGCTCCATAAAATGGGAGATTATATGATTGACTAGCTGGTGTACCCGTTATTCACAAGGTAAATATATAAACTATAAAGTAGTTTTGTTATTTTTTTTGTGAAATAATAAGGCTTGCAATTTGATGATCTAATAATACTTTTATGTAACCTAATGCAAATTAATCAATAAAAGTTCATTAATAATTAACTTAAAAAATATTGTAAATTCTTTTTATAATAATTATTAATGAACTTTAACTGATTTAGTTCAATTTGATTACATAAAAACATTAATAGGTCATCAAATTTCAAGACTCATTATTTCATATTGTAACGCTACTTAATAAAGAATTACTATTTTATAATGTTTTCTGAAATGTTTATTATTTTTTGTATATAAAATAAACCAAAGGTAATAGTAACTAAATTTTTAATTATGTTTAGATATGAATCCTTTATTTGGTTAAATTATGGTAAAAAAAACACGCAAAATTAAGCTTACTAATACACCATGTTGAAATAGAGATATAATATGAAAATGTTATAAAGATGATATTTCTTTTAAAGATTAAGTTATAACTTCTCTATACACAATACTTTGAACTCTTGCCTGTTGCTAGTAATATAAAGGGTATGGAACTCCGCACAAACTTCTTTGCTCTATTGTTTAAAAATGTAGATATTTTCTCAAAATTCGTAGTATAATATACACTAGCAAATCCGAGAACAAATTGTGCTATAATTACGTAAAACATATTGTGACTCACGGTTTTATATCTTATAGTTTAATTTTTAAAGAATTAACGTCTTCATTGCATTTATCCCGTTCAACATTTTACACAGTTTACTCTCTTTACCCATTCAATCCTTTTTGCACTCTTTACACCTTTTAAACCTTTTATCTCTCTCTATATAAATAAATAACCCTTTTACCATCTTTACCCTTCCACCGCTTTTACGCTTATTACCCTTTTAACCTTTATTTCCCTTACTACCCCTTTTAATACTTTTGCATCTTTTAATCTTTTAACATTTTATAATTTCTTTCACCTCTTTTATCCTTTATACGCTTTATTATTATTAATTTCTACCATTTTTACCCTTAAGTAATACACATTTTTATCCTTTATACAGTCTTTACACTTTTAATCCCGTTTATTTTCGTTTACTCCGCTAACCTTTTACTTTTCCTTTAAACCCCTTTTGCGGCTTTTTAATCTTTTTACTTTTTTATCTCTTTAATCCCTGGAACATCTTTACTATCTTTATTTTGCCATGATTAACGTATTGCTATTTTTAGCAACCTTGCCTTTTTTATCTTATTTCTCTTTTTGAGTAGACTTAGTTTGTACTATTTTCATCCTTTTCAACGTATACCCCTTTTACCCTGTATCATAAACACTTTTTTCCCCCCTCGATTACACTGAAAAGGGTAAAAAGAGTGCAGGGTATAAAAGGTGTAGGGTATAATGGGTAAAAAGTATTCATAGTATAAGCTTTCACGCTTTAATTTTTTCTGTTTTTAATTAATTTAAAAATTCTAATCAAAATTTCAAAATTCTGGCATAAATGTGCACATTTTCGTGCTAAAGGGCTACTAATTTTTATTTTTACAATTTCAGACCTCTGCGTGCGGTATATATCACGCAACGCTCAACACACAAACTCTTTATTTTAATAATGTTGATTGATATAACGTTCAGCGCACTATATTTTAAATACATTGATACTTATTATGTACTGTAAGTATTTAAGTGATTTAATTAAAACCTCTCTTTTTGTTATTGAGATTGATTAATTTATTTTGTGTCGTATTCGTTGCCTCTTCACTAAGATAATGTCAAAAAATGAATTTTAAAATACATTAAAAACAACATTCTTATAGCAAATTGATATTTATAAACATAGTGTTTAGTATTTAAAGAGTAGTCTTATACGTATTGAATAGCTAATTTTATATTTTTTCCTCAAATAACTTATTGTTTTATTTTAATTTGATTTATAGTTTTCAGGATTCACTTGAACACCCTTGAAAAAGTTTCATAATTTTTAATATAAATTTCTTTAAACAATGAATTTATATGAATGATTCACAACAATATAGAAACTCATAAATTTATTGTGATTATCTATTTAAATTTAATAAATAATTAATACATACTATTTACAACTTATTCAAAAAATATAATTATCACAAGGCCATTTAAGAACGTTTAAAAAGAAACCAAGTCTTAGTTGTTCTTTTACGACCGTCCGAAGAGTCGTAGCTTCATAAAGCGTGACCATTCAATATTGTCTGTCCTGCTCGCAGCTTTGTTAGTTAAGTAAGTGGCATAGTTAACGTCACTCGGTACACTTCCCCTCCTCTACCTGTGCTTTCCCCCTTCAGACTTGCTATAGCCCCACTTCTTCCCTTCAGAGTCGCCTCCTTTCTTGCCGTATTCCTCGTCGTGCTCGTTATGTTCTTCGTGACCGGCAGCCTCTTTATGACCCTTGTGGTCGTCGAAGTGGTGCCCCTTCTCATGGTGGCCCTTCTTACCCTTGTGGTCCTCGTGGTAGCCACCATCCTGATGTCCTCCCTTCTTGTGACCGCCCTCATGGTGCTCGTGTTCTCCGAAGAATTCCCCATGCTTGCTGTGGTCACCTCCTTCATGATGTTCGTCGTAGAACTCGTGTTTCTTTTCGTACTCGTCTTTCTTATGGACATTATGCTCCCCTTTGGTGCTGTGCCCCTTGTTGTGCTTTCCTTCTTCCCCGTATTTGGCACCCTTCTCCCCCTTCTCGCCATGGTGATGCTCTCCCTCGTGACCTCCTTCCTCGTGATGTTTCGCCTCCTTCCCTCCGTGATCCTTATAGTGTTTCTTGTGGGCCTCTTTGTCGTGGTGACCTTTCTCACCCTTCTCGTATTCGTGGTGACCCTTGTAACCTTTGTCTCCTTTGTGTCCATCACTCTCGTGGTGTTCGGAATGATGTTTCTTCCCTCCTCCCTGCTCATGATGCTCATTGTGCTCGCCCCCATGACCGCCACCTTCACCACCTCCCCCACCTCCGTGACCACCCGTTGCCGACTGTTTCTGATCAGCTCCTTCTACTTCACCCTTGTAGGCTTTGAAAGGCGCTGGTTTCATAACTAGCCTCTCGCTAGCAGCATAATGGTTATTGTGCTCTGGAGTGGTCAACTTTCTGATAGGAGCCTCCTCGCTGGGAACATAATGCTTTTGTTTGGTGGGCAAATATCTCCTAGGAGCCTCTTCACTTGCGGCATGATGGTGGTGCTGTTGTTTGTTGACCAATGATCTCCTAGGTGTCTCTTCACTGGGATCAAGAAGGTGGTGGCTTTGAGGGTCCGCAGATATCTTAGGAGTTTCCCCACTGGAGTCAAGATATTGGTGTTGTTTTTGAGCTGCCACTGGCCTACTATGAGTCTCCTCATTGGTGGTAAAATGACGTGGGTGCTCCGAGTTGGTCAAGGATCGTCTGGGAGCCTCTTCGTCATTGGCCTTATAGCGGTGTTGTTCTGGGTCAGCCAGTTGTCTCCTAGGAGACTCCTCATTCGTGACCAGACGATACTGATACTTTGGGCCATCACTGGGTTTGGCTTGCTGTTCTACTTTTTCGGATGCCACACCATCGATGGAAGCTCTTCTTTTTGGCTCTATTTCACTCAACGTGGGTCTGTGATGGTCCGCATGCTTGTATCCGGGGTAGACTTCCAGTCGCTGACGTCCACCATGATAGACAGTGGACTGTTGGGTGCTTTCTTTAGGGGCCGAAATTGGATCCTCTTGGCTGCCATGATACACCACAGTAGACTCATGAGATGGCCTCCTGCTAAGTCTATGACCAGATGATGCCGGTCGCTGGTCCATGATAGTATGATACGAGAACGAAGTTGGTCTTATCACCCTACCTTCCCCGCCGGGGACTATAGATTCTAGGACTAGCTCTTCTTTGTGGATTCCAGCATTGAGGCCAACACTAGTTTGCGTTAAGCATACGATTACCAGATAAGAACACGAGAGTAAGTGCCGAAGGCACTGCGAAACACGCATTTTTAAAGCAGCTGTATTATTTACCAATGACAGAAATTTTTGAGACACAAGCACTCACGTTTAGTCCGGTACTGGTAGTAACCCCTTTTGTTACAGGTATTTATATCAATCTGTGTACAGAACAAATAGCCTCAATAAAATGTAATGTAACATAGTACGTGTTGACACAGATCTGTTATAGTACATTCGAACCAATCAAATAACAGGTTCCGTTTGATTTCGTGCGTCCGCTTCCATCACCACAAGTTGATTATCTCACGCTTTCAATGAGTTGGATTGTCTTTCTCTTTCAACATTTTACAAAAATTTACCAAATTAACGGTGCTAGTTGTTTTCGGTGCAATGACAAAACCACATTGCGGCATGCGCCGTGAAGCTAGTCATGGTACCACTGCGATGACGCTGCGAAGCATTACCAAAGAGTAATTTTTCACGATTCAGTGAAATTAAATCTATTCGTTTGGTAAGCTATATCTCAATTAACATTTTAATTTACGTGACAGAGTCAAAACTGGTCAGCAAAATTTAACGAATTTTGTAATGTATACATTTTTATTTTATTTGTAAACAGCCAATACACCAAATATAGGCATACAATAAATAAGATGTGTGCAGTAATACATCGAGAATGATTTTATAACTTTCAAGTAATGTTTGAACTCTGATACACAAATCTCTTCAAAAACTTAATTAATATCGATAGTTTTCATCAAAATATTTTGTTTAATAAGCTGTGTTATAAAACTATTATTTCACTTTTTGATATAATTTTTTTTTGCACTGCATCTTACTACCCGTTTGGACTATACACTCATTCTCCCATTATAAATGTTAATAAAGCACCTGAGGTATCCAAATAAAGGAAGCCGATTTATAAACCCAGTATAGCTAGTCATTTTTTAGAGTGTTGACCCAGCCAGGTAGGTCGGGGTTCAATCCGGCTTCGTGCACTACAAGGTGTCCTTCTCAGCTGTATTAGTTTCCATTATTTTTTTACACTAAACAATTGATGATTTCCTTTAAAATACACCTTTCTAATGCTATCCCATTACATGAGATTGTTGAAGTCATTGATATCCAAAAACTAGAGCTATAACGGGTAAATGAGTTAAAAATTATCCTTAATACACCTTATCGGTCATCAAAGTATGATTTCTTTGGTAAAATAGATCGACATTATTCATATGGCCTGCTCTTTTGAATGTGTATTTTTTCTTCTTGTAAATTAAGTCAAATTATAAGTATTTATTTATTAATTTGATAAATTTAATCAATTCTGATTGAATACTAGTTTCTTTGAAACCAGGGTAGGTTTTATATGAGTGCGTACTTTAATATTTTATACCTTTTAGAAGTTTAGAAACTTTTAAAAGTAAATTAATTATTCTTTTAAAAAATACACATATCTAAAAGTTAAAATCCAAATATTAAAAAAAGATATTTGTTATTAGATAAAGAAAAATCTAGTATATGCGTTTTAGTACCCGGCAAGGTTTCTAGTAATTTTCAAAAACTAGCCTAAAGACATAGGATGAGGACAATATGTTTTAAGTAAACTATTCAACATTCACGTTTGATAAGAAATAGAAAAAAAAAAAATTCTTAAAGTATCCTGATGAGGACCGAAGCCTGACTCTTCAAATAAAGGTAAAGGATGATGGCTTACTTCCTACTTCGCCAACACTTAATACTATTTTTAAATTATGTGTTTCATTAAGAGGTTTAATTATTACTTAATTTTTTCTCGAGTAGAAAAGAAGGATGGACGTGCATAACTCTAGACTTGAGAAAACAAAAATATAATACACTAAATTGTTAATAAAACCAACATTTATTTGAATATATACATTCTTTTATTAACATTAAACAGAACTATGCACATTTAAACAGTCTATTGACAGGGAATTAATACAATGAGCTTCTTAACGTATTTTACAAGAAGTCACTTTAAAGTCAGTCTTCATGAAACGAAAAAAAGTAGCTTTGTATTCTAAAATAGAACATAACTATAATAACAATTTTTATACATACACATTTATATTTTATTTATTCAATAACTTTCAGGGACTAAACAAATTAATAACAACTTAGTTAATAGGGTGATTTCCAAGAACGCTGCTAAGTGTGATTGGATGCTTTGTGACGCGTTAGTGTGGTTCCTAGCACACTCACGGTATTCTTTATAGCCTATGACGTAAGCTAACCAATGCCACTAAGACCCGGTGAAAACAGGTGACATACGTTTTTTTTTTGCAGTCGCGTCCTTAGGAGACAAATATACGCCGCGTACCAGTATTACATTGGTTTTAATGAAGGAGTTCACACGGGACGCTAGGTCTGGCATCAAGTTGTCGTCCGCGGCACGTCAAAATAAGGGACGAGGGTTTCTTTGGGACGCGAAAGTAACTTCGCAGCTCAGCGTTCTTTCAGTACCTGTGAGGTCATACAGCAGTGAATACGTACTGAACGTATCATTGTGCTAATTGTGTTTGGACATTAATCTGTCTACAGTAAGAAACGGAGGACGTAAGTCCAAAATAGACGCAGGTCACTAGTGTGCGCTGCTCTGGGTGCGGTAAAGTGTTTTCACCTTTGCGCCACAAGACGCAACTGCAAAATTGACCACGTCACTGGTTTGCACTGAGCACAGGCCCAGTTTCATAGTAAAAATTAGTACGCCTCCAGTGTGGCGCTACACTAAATACAGGACATCTACCTAGGCCATAATAGAATGGGCCAGTATCATATATGAAAGTAGCCCATTCCATTCGAGTGTAGATAGGCGTCATCCTGTATTCAGTATATCACCGCACTTGAGGCGTACTAAGCGTCCACTCAGTGGCGTTCTTGCACATGGAACATATTTTATAAACAGATCGTGATAAATCACAAAGCCAGTATGGTGTGTGTACAGTCAAATTTTTATAGGAAGGACCATATTTGGAAGCTAAATTTGACGTATTCGACGTATTCGTGCGTCAGGATATGGTACATTTAGCCATAACTTTTTATAAATTGATAATAATATCAATAACTATAAAATAACACTATAAATATTTAATAAAATATTATTGCTGGGTACCAAAAAAAAGCTCATGTTTTAAAAGATCCTTCTTACCAAAATCATCTATATCTTGAAATGTTTTTAAAAAAAGTTTTACATTATAATATTTGAATGCCTATAGAGTAAAGAAATTTGGCATAACCATGTGTTACAAAGTGTGAAACAAAGTCTTTGGAATAGTTGAAACATGACTAATTCAGTCAATCATTTCTGGTACCGATTTTTTGTACCTGACTAAAGTCGTGACTTAAAATCTTATCAATACATACACACACACCATACTTTAAAATTTGATTTGATATTAAAGAACACTAAGACTGGCTACATAGTTAATTGCAACCATTATCACAGCTATCTTGGTATCAATTGATATTACTAGATCAACTCTTCGAGGAAGTACATTTGAATTGATGGCGTCAATTCCCACTTCCTCCACCTCCATATCCATACCCATACCCTTAACCTTAGTGACCACCACCACCACCATGTCCACCCCCTCCACCACCGTGCCCCCTTCCTCCGCCACCGTGCCCGCCCCCTCCACCGCCACCATGCCCACCCCCTCCGCCACCGTGGCCACCAGTACCATCAGATTTACTATAGCCCCATTTCTTCCCTTCATCATGGCCTCCTTTCTTTTTATAATCATCATGATGGTCATGATGCTCTTCATGCCCTGCCGCCCCTTTGTGCCCTTTGTGGTCGTGGTTGTGGTGTCCTTCTTCATGGTGACCTTTTTTACCGTGATGATCCTCGTGGTGTCCCCCGTGGTGATGGCCTCCCTTCTTGTGACCCCCTTCCTTGTGTTCGTGGTGTCCTTCGTAGCCTCCGTGCTTGCTGTGTTCGCCACCCTCATGGTGCTCGTCATAGAACTCGTGTTTTTTCTCATATTCGTCTTTCTTGTGGACATTGTGCCCTC
>CABEEJ010002068.1:75368-125251 GCA_901482245.1 Timema douglasi
CTCCGTGTCCTCCCCCACCTCCTCCATGTCCTCCTCCATGTCCACCTCCGCTTACTCCATGACCTTCTCCCCCTCCATGACCATGACCTCCACCTCCCTCATGATGACCTGTTGCCGATGACTTGAGATCAGATTCTGTGACCATGGCGGAATACACCTGTTGCGGCTTCCTCATCTTCTTGGGACTGCCTCTCTGACGTCTCGGTGGGGGCGTTACCTGTTTCTGTTTCACGGTGATGCTATCCTGTTTGCCGGGTGCTACTGGAACACCGTGGTATTGGCGTGCCCGTCTTGTAATGACAGGAACACTATAGTCCTGACGCGTCTGTTTAGCGACGACTGGGACGGCATAATCCTGCTGCACCCGTTTGGCGACAATCGGAACAGCAAAGTCTTGTTGTACATGTTTGGCAACAATTGGAACAGTATAGTCTTGCTGCACCTTTTGGGTGACAATTGGAAGAGAATATTTCTGTTCTGCCTGTTTAGCGATGACCGGAACAACATAGTCTTGCTGAGCCTGTTTATCGATACCTAGATCACCGTATTCCTGATGTAGCCGTCTCACGATGCTTGGTGGTTGAGGCGACGCTAAAACGTGTCGTTGCTCAGTAGACCACCCTATCTGATGCGCATTTGTCGAACTTACATCCTTAACACCAACGTCAAGTGCATAACAAAGCTGCAGCAGACAAAGAACGACTAGAGCGGCCGCTGGGGTAGATCGGCGTCCCGTGTGCCATGGGGGATCCGTCATCACAGGTGCAGTAGTCCTAGCCCCAAGTGCTGTACATCAACACCTTACTCTACACTGATGTGCCTCACGTCTCACCCAGGTATTTATATATCTTGACTTATAGACACGGTCCTTTTAAAATTTAGATCTGATAGCTATGACGTCATCGTGTCCAGTGCCAGAATATCGTCTCACCAAAGTAAAAAAAAAAAACTTCGTTAAATTAGTTCTGCTCCTATGTGCTTGTACTGTCTGTTACAATAGGAGCAGTTCAATAAAATAAAATGGATGTATTTGAATATTTAGGTGTATTAGGGTGACTGTACAGAACAATAAAAACAAGCATGTAACCACTGATATGAGATTGTAGAAAGTGATTATAAAACCCTCCTAAATTATGCTGTGTCACTGTTTTAATTGTTAAGGTGTCGCTATAATTTTGTGACGAGTAACCAGTTGTCCAGTCAGATTAGTTTGTAAGATATGCGTGAAAAACACGGTTTGTTTGGCGGTGGCGGTGGAATAATAACTTTTGAAATCTATGTTTAAAAGTTGTTTGAACCTCAATCTATGAATCGTTAGTAAAGATCTACAGAAATCAACTATCTAGGTATTTTGTATACATGTCCTTGAACCACCATTTTTTTAATATAAACTAGTCTTTTAAACTTCAAATATAATTTTGATACAATTTAAGCCTAGGGAGAAAAATATTTTTAAAAATTATAGGTAAAGGCTTTATTGATCAAAAGAAAGCACATTAATATTGATACTGAATCATAAATATTTTTTAAACAAAATTGTTTAAAGACGCCAACTTACGGACGATTAATCTATTAATTAGATACAAAATTACTCTCAACCAGGAGAACTTATCTATACTTCATTCACGGTCAGAGTTTACCTCTGAAAGGTCTTTTTTCCTACCAATACCCTACTATATAATAGATTTCTGGTAGGGAAAAAGGCCTTTCAGAGGTAAACTCCTACCGTGAACGAACTTTAAGTGTGATTCTTTGAACGATTCCCTTGATTGCAAATAAGTCGGTATTGAATGTCAACAAGTTGCAAATCATTGTAATCACTGGAATGTCCGTATGATGGAAACCATAACTTAATTATATTAAATTAGTTTAAAATAATGACACCTGTAATCGTAAATTGAGCCCAGGACCATGGACTTAGTAAGATCAGTAACAGGGTTATGTTTAATTTCAGATAGCTCAATAGGTAGTCGATGTTTTTCACGCATCTATGGCAGACTCTGCTTTAAATTAAGAGTGAAGAATTACCCTGAGCACGGGACGAATTATGGATAGCTCAGTAGTAAAGCATTGGTGCAGTAAGCCAAAAGTTCCGGGTTTGATTCCCATGTGTAGGTGTCATTTTACAACTAACTTAAATTACTTAAATTGTATTCTCCATCATACGAACATTCCCATAATTGAAATTCTTTGCAGCTCAAGTGTGTTTCATAGGATTGACAGTATGTACAAGTGCTGCACAATATTTAATTTCAAAATATTTTCAAGCTGTGGACAAGCCAAGCTAAATAACTCCATGGCGTTGGCCTGCAATTGAGCCATGCCAACCAAGCAACCACCATAGCTATGATAGTGCCAACTTCTATGAATATAATTTGTCATGTGGCTAGCACAAATAATCATCCAGCGGTTAATCTAGGTTTTATAGTTAGGAGCTACTAGTTTTTAGTTCAAACAGCTCCATATTTGTATTCACGAGGATGAATTGACCTAGTTTCAGACCCATTGCTTCACAGAACATCTGTAAGCGCTGGGGATCGAACCCGGCACCTCTGTATCTGTATCCAGGAACTCTGACTATTCATCTTCTCAAAAAAGGGAACAGTATTTATTTATACACCGTTTTCTAAATTTTGAAATATTTTTATCCCGTTTTAATGACATCTTTGTTTTTGTAAATTTGACACCTGAAATATGGGAACTAATTTCACTATAAAGTTAATACTTTGAGTTAGTTTTATATTGAAAAATAAGACACAACAAAATATTTTTTTAAACTTTGAAGACTCTTGGTCTTAAAATGGTGCGTCTAGGGGGGAAAAAAAAGTGATGATGTTATAGTTGATAATTTTTTTATTGTGGTTTTTATTAAATTAGTCAATTAAAATAGTAATAATCACACATCACACAAATATTGACGAGAAATAAATTTAATATTTCATAAAAGTTAAACCTGTTACCCAAAAAACTTTGATTATCTTCCTCTATTAGTGTCGCCATATTATTTGATCGAGAATTAATTCTGTAAGCAATATGACGGTATCTTACATTATAAACATTTAATTTTAATTTTATCTATTTAAGGTATCTAGCATGCACTTTAAAATATGAGTGAATATATCAGCACCCAATTTATAAACTAACCTAAATCTAGAACATACCTTGCCGTTCATTCATCATTGTGAAAGGGGAAAACCTTACTTCAAACATTATAAATATTTTGTCTATGCCGGGAACCTAACCCGGGACCCTTATTTTAGTATACAAACACGATACCAAATGAGCTAAGGTTTCTGATGATTATAAACAGTTTAAATAAGTGTATTAAGGGTTCTATAAATACATATTCTTTATCCTGAATTACTGCCCTTCAAGAAATATCCACAATAATACGCGATTTGGCAAAGCTAGGTTCTACGTTCGCATTAGACTAGACTGCCTATTACAAGAAAATCGAGATTTGAATCTTGCTCAGATGTAATGATGGTGGTTTTCCAAAATTTTCTCCCTACTTACTTTCCACGCAAATGCCAGTGCACTACCTTTAATTATAGCCTTCCTAGCCCCTTAAACCATTGGCGTAGCTAACGTATTAGCGTATATACCAAACAAGTAGTAAGACGCGGTACTAAATTATTATTATTATTATTATTATTACGATCATCGATATAATTACCCATTCGGGCACTTACGCTAATGTGTAATGGTAGGGTGATTGTGAGATGAAATTGTGGACCTACAGTTTAACGTGAAATCCGAACCACGGTGGAGGCCTGGAACTCCACACATTCACAAGTTGTGATTAATACACATCTTGTCAGAGGTGAAGGAAGGGTTTGGCAATAAAATAAATCTTTGCCGGGACCGAGGATTGAACCCCGGATGCTCAGCATGGAAGTCTGACACCTTACCCCTAGACCGCTAGGTCACGCTTTTATTTTTATTATCATTATCATGGAGTCTTAATACTTATTCAGGAAATAAGCATAGATGATAAATACTCTAATGGTTTGTGGGTGAGAGAGGAAGCATTTTAAAGTTAATCTCTCCAAATTTGAGTTGAAGGTAAGTGATAAACAATGTATGAAAACCACCTTCAGTACACCCGACCGGAATCCAAACCCCGATCTCCCAGACACTAGTAGAGCATTAGCGTGACACCGGCTTAGACCATTCAGCCACTCTAGTGGGCCTTAAGCTTTATAAAAACCACTTAAATAAACTCAGTTTTAAATCACATGATTTTCCATATATCACTTACCATAGAGAGTATAAGTAACTAAAAATAATAAAGTAAAATGTTTTCAATGTTGACCACGAAAAAATGATGTATTCTTAACAGTAAATTGTCATAGATCTATTGAAAAGTCTGATTTCTTGGCCACTCCATTGCGTTCGTCCAAACATTGTTTGAGAAGGCGTAGTGCAAGAATAAATAAATTTAGGGGGAAATGGCGAAAAACCTGTTTTGATTATTTGAAAGTTAAATTTTCGTTTGAAATATATTTTCTGACCACTCTGATATCTATTGCTATTCACATTACTGCCCGATAACCCCACGGTCCAAGGCGCAAAGCTCGCAATGGACTGGATGGCTGATCATGTTAAAATATAGAAGTTATAAGTTAGGTTGGGTACACTGGGAGTGGTTTCCCCCCAAATATTATTTATCACTATAGTTTTACCAAACCAGACCAGACCAAAACCAGAATGTGTACTAAATTGATCGAAATTAAACAATAAGTCCAAAATCAAAGCAGTGGAAAATCCAAATGAGAGGCTTTTACACCATGAACTTCAAAGAAATCATAAAATTAAAACAATAGCGAGCTATGATCATCAGTTGGTTTGTCAAACATTAATCAAACTAGGTCATTTAATGATTGTGAAAATAATGTTGTGATATTCTCCTGTGAGACTAATTTAAAGTTCTTGTCACAATGTCAGAGTTTGTTTGTTAATGGAAACTTTAAGAGTGTTCCTAAATTGTTCCAACGAATGTTTATAATTCATGTTATTATATCCAGTGTTCTTGTTTGTTGCCTGGCAAGTCTACCTTATGTTACTCCAAAGCCCTCGAGGCTGTGGGCTATAAATGTGGTAAGCTGGGAGCGACGTTGTGTCTTCTCAGAGTTTATGTATATTTCGAAAAGTATACTCATATCGAAATTTTGAAACTTTTTGACAAATGACACTTTAAAATTTTGCAGATCTCATTTAAGTCAAAATTAGTTTAAAAAAATTAAAAGTATTGGGTTTAATTATTGAATACAGTAAACAAGTTTCTGAGATTACCAATTACTTAAAGTATTTTTTTTTGTTTGCCATTTATTGAACCCAGCCACATTGACGATGTTTTCAGAAATGTTTTAATGTCCATTCAACCCCAAGAACAAAGAGTCCAAGCTTTCACAGATTACGTTCTTACAAATTGTTTCACACTATTCTGACTTTTCTTCTTTCATTTGGGCAGACTTTTTTCAAGTGTATTAAGAACTACAAATATCCACAATACTTTCCATTCGAAGTTAAACTCAATGTTTTATATTCTTCACCACCCATACATTAGTTTTTAAGTAATAACTGCACTGAAAAAAAATACTTAGCGAAGTATATGTCAAGATTAATAGTGCTGATAAAGTGTCTCACAGGAGGAAATTCAATCAAAGGAGGGAACAAAACACGGAAGGAGAAAATGCAACAATTAATGGCAGAAAACATTTGTTCTATATTTCATGAAATTTTTATCATTAAAATTTCAGCCTATTCAATTTTAATATAATTTTATATGATTTTTTAAATAATTTGGATTTACTTAAATGTTTGTTCAATTTTATTTAGGCCAGCATATTATTCAAATTAATTTAATATTAGTGGTGTGCAATTTTAATATTTTAGTGCTCTTAATAATTTTGATTAGATATGATTTGGGTCTGCTAATGTCTGTGTTTATTTTAATAATTTATTTGACACCACTGAATTTCTTGTTTTGGACCCGGATAGTACAGTCACTGCCTGGTACCTAGTTGGTACAAGCACTAAAGTAACCGGGACCAAGTTGGTAGGCAGCGTCTAACACAACCCAACTAATTCCTCCCAATTAGGCATCTTTTGCTAGAAAACAAAAAGTATAGGGAAAGCGATTTACATTTTAAGGAAATACAGAATAATCTTTATGAAGAAATGAATCAAAGTCTTTAATAGTAACATATTGGCTATATTGTGCCCAACAGGAGCAAGAAGCCCAGTCTCTTATGTTAAGGTCAAGCACATTTATGCTGGACCATCACTACCGCACTAAACATACATAATCTTCAACTATTTCCCGCGAAAACTCTGCTGTATCTGATATAATAGTGAGTTATGTCTCACTCACCAGTCCGGAACATAGTAATATCGTTGACGTGGAAACATCTGTGGAATTGATTATTTAAGATACTTCGGTCATAGTCTCTGGAGTGGAAAAACGAGACTTGACTGACTACTTGTCACGCTCTGTCGACCACTTTCTCTCTGAAGCAGGTATCCATGATGTAGCTATCAGAGGAACAACTAGCACCGATGCACACGAGCTCAAATATGTGAACCTCATACCCTATTTCTCCCACCATATTCTTTCCAGTATGTTAAGGGTGGGATTATGAGGTGTAACTAAGAGTAAATGTACACTCACTTGAAAATTGAAGTCGAGAGAGAAAAATATTTCATGTTTTGAGCCTCGCAAGTGAGCTATACCGACCAAGAGACCACCACTGTTGGTGATGATCGTGCCAACATTTGCAGATTGAAGGTATCATGTGGTTAGCACAACGAGTCCTCACGCTGGTAATATCAGTTTTCTAAACCAGAGCTGCTACTTATTTATTCAAGTAGCTCCTCATTCGTTTTCACGTGGCTGATTTTAATCCCGTTCCAGACCCACTACTTCACAGATACATTTTGGAAGCGCCAAAGATCGAACCTGGGACCTCTGAATATTTAGCCAGGAAATCAGACAACTAGAACACAGAGGTGGTAAGACAGGGAAACCTTTTAGAAAAAAAACCCAGCCTTTTGTGTACCCAAAATAGAATCGATCCCAGACTTAAGCTTCACTGAAAAACCAGAGTAGACGAGCTTGACGTCTAGTCAGCATACTCACAGATGTGGCCGGAAAAAGATTGACGCACACCTTTCTTAATCGCATCGTATAAAACTATTTTTTCCGCTTTTTTTTTTAAGAGAATGAAGAAAAACTCAAATAGGAGGTATTTTCAGCGCTGCTGAGGGGTAATATACCATAGTGCGCGCCCACTTTAATACATCACCTGCTTCAAATCGCTATAGTTCTGTTTGCATCTAGAATCACTTAAATACTAATAAATAATTGGTTCCCATTGAGATTCAAGTTATTGAATCTCAGCGATGGTTTTATTTTCTTTCGAAATCTTCGATCTTGCAAACGGAAAGACCAATGTGGACCTAAGAATCGACTAAAGAAATACTAAATTTATGGAACTAATATATATGTCTGTTTAGCAATAATACATTGAAAGTTTAATCGCGAAAGTTCACTCTCTAGTGCGCGCGCATACAGTTTGCATCGTGTCAACAACAAGGCCAGTGCGGTTCGGTTTGCTTGAAAAACTAAAGACTATTTTTGATGCACGTAAACTCGCAAGAATCAGTAAAACAATGGCGTAAAAGTGATGGACAGAAATCGAGGCTGTAACTGTAGAACATTATGAAAGCAGAACACTCTATAAATAATTTGTTTTAAAGTAGAAAACAAACCATCGGTTACTATATTATTGTTATTAGCACCGCATCTTACTACCAATTCGGGTTATACGCACTTACGCTAATGTGAAATGGTAGGGTGATTGTGAGATGAAATGAAGGACCTACAGTTTAACGTGGGATCCGAACCACGGTGGAGGCCTGGCATTCCCCACATTCACAAGATGTCTTGTCAGAGGTGAAGGAAGGGTTTGGTAATCAGATAAATCTTTGCCGGGACCGAGGATTGAACCCCGGCCGCCAGCATAGAAGTCTGACACCTTACCCCTAAACCGCCAGGTCACCTCGGTTACTATAAAAAGCAGATATATTATTGTAGAAAGCACCTCCCTCATAGGGTAGCGTTTATTGTGCTTATACTAGTTATTTATTAGCATCACGACTTACAAAATAGCATCAAGGTGGTGATGAAGGGAACGCGAGAATAGTTAAGCGTTTTTGAAGTTTTTTGTATTAAAAATAATTATTTTGCTCAAAATAAATCTAATATCGCTTTAGTACACACAGAGTTTAATTTTGTGACCTCAACAGTTCATTAATTTCTTTTAAGGATCTCCTGGAATTTAATGACAAAATTTTCTATTCATTTAAAAAGTTTATCATCTAATACTACTTTGCTTAGACATTCGTACGCTAAATTATAGGCAATCTGCACGATTCAGGTGAGTAGCGGGTTTCACTATTAAGGCGAAACCATTATTTAACTATCTCAAATCAAACTATCTCAAAAATAATAATTAACAGTTTCTTTATCCAGCCGAAATATCTTGGAGCTCAGAAGACCTAAGAAGCTGAAATTTTGCAGAAAGGTAGCCCTTATCTCAAAAGGTTTCAGGAATACTTGGCAGCAGGAAATTCCCAAATGGCCCCTCAAAATGGGGGAACGGGGAAAATTCTCTCCTAGTAGAGCTAGGAAGCTGAAATGACTAAAGGATTAGCAAATATTCATAAGGAGGGGCCTCACACCCCAAAAATATATACAATAAATGTTGTTTATAATAAAATCATAAATTGAACAGTTTCACACGTTCATTGGAGTAAATATTTTATAAACTATAGAGTTTTTAAATTAAATGCGCCTTACAGATTTGGAGGTTCACTAAAATATGATCTACATCCGTGATCATTGTACAAAAAATGGCAATGGGACAAGCTACCATACACGACCAGAAATGAAGCTGTTAATTTACAAACGGGTATTATGAATGCTTGTATAATCGTTAGCTTCAGAACTTTCAATATATATTTATTTTTATAGATATACCTTACTCTAAATACTTGTGTGAATGAATTTTCCAAAATAGCTGCGTATTTTGTTTAGATATGTATCTTGATTTTAAGTTTTGTTTTATTTAAAGGGTTATCTAAAAAATTCTCACATACAATGAACTTAATTTCACAAGTGGAATTTTTATTACATGCTATTAGACTTGGGAGAATCCAGTAATGTGTTTAGGGTGTTGTCTGGTAAGCCCATTGAGAATACCTTGTCGTAGATGGAAGATAACATTAGAATGGACCTGAAAGAGATAGTGCGTAATGAGTTTGACTGGATAGAACAAGCATAAATAAGGATTGGTGACGTACTTTTGTAAGGGCTGAGATGAACTTACTCGAGTTCATAATTCCATAGAGTGATTGAGTGAGCGAATGATCGAATAATTGAGTGAGCGAGTGAGTGACCGAGTGAGTGAGCGTCCGAGTGAGCGTCCGAGTGAGTGACCGAGTGAGTGACCGAGTGAGTGGGCTAATCAAAATATTAGTCCCTAGTAAAATATTGCAATATGATTTTAACGCTAAAATTTCAGAACTACTATATTTTTATTGAAATACATATATATGTATATATATATATATATAAATCTATATAGAGAACCTATATATATTATTTATTTATCACCGTGGCTTAATACCTGTTCATATTATGCTCATATATGACAATTACTTTGTTGGGATAGAGATTAAGTAATGACTCCATATTTGCATGGAAGGAGAGTGGAAAACCATTTAGGATAACCACCCTTAATAGACACAGCCATTATTTGAACCCAGATCTTCCAGTATCAACAGGAAAGTTTAAAACAAGAGTGGCGCCTTAGACCAATAGGCCACATAAGCGGGTTAAATATATTTAATCTCGAGGATTAAACATAATCACCTTAGCACACCTGGCTGGGATTAAAATTCTGACCTAGAATTTACTAACAAATAAGAAAAGACGATACTTGAGCTTTTGTCCGCATCCTCATGTGTGCAAAGATTCTTCAGAGTTTTTAACTCCAGCCGAACGTAATGAGCTGATAATTTGGTTTATGTGTATGGATGTTGTTGAAGCGAGTGAAGTATGTAAGGATAGGGTAGTATGGAGAAAGTTTTTGAGAATGGATTAAGTACGGAGTTGTTTTTAAAGATATATACACAGTTTTTTGTCTACGCCATAAGGGTAATGGCGTGATTAGGTATCCATGTATTAAAGCTTATCTTTATAATTCATTTGAAAAGTTTTTTTTCAGGTGCTAAAATTAGAATATTCAGGTGTGTTAAAAATTTAGTATATAAAAATTAAATTTATTGAATCTCCCAAACTTGTTCATTTATTGAGCTATATCATTTGTTAAGTTATCATCAGAAAGAAAAATCTCAGCTTCCCCTTTAAGAGCCTTGTTATGAGTTTTATGGATACGTGTGTAATCCGAAAGAAGAATGAGTGTGTTGGGTGAAAGAACTGATGAAGGCGATGGTGTCACCTAACAAGAAGTTGTATATAATGAGGACACCGGAGATTTCCTTTAGCTCGGTCCTAAAACAAGATACAGTGAAGAAAGCAGCTTATGTACTTTTTTTCTCCTTGCGGATAAGTATGGAGTCTTTTATATATATATATATATATATATATATATATATATATTTATTTATTTTGGATCAAGATTACACTGTGTGTGAGGGAAAAAAAATTGATGTATATTTTTCTTTTGACTTCATGTCTTTTTTTAAAACTTATATTTTGACATTCTTATAAACTATTTACATGTGTTTTTTTTACAATACGAAGGCATCTTGAGATGCTAACCTATTCGTCTGGAATAATCACCTTCCTACAATTTTGTTACGCCCTATTTTTTATTTAATTTTTGTAAATAAAAGCCAGATACGTTTATGTGAAAGGTTTTCATTTTCATTATAACACTCTACCGGTACCTTTTTTTAAACAAAAGTTTTGTATGAATGTATATACATTCCTGAAGGGAAGAAGATATACCTTGACATATTACACTATGTTCCTATTGTTACAGTTATTATGTGAGCCTTACATGGAATATAATAAACAAGCAGTTTTGCAATATAAGTACTGTATATTTTAATAAAAGATTGTTTTACTGAAAAGACGACAGCGTACAGACCACGTACATGCTATACATAGAACATCACAACACAAATTGAGATGGGGCAACTGGCAGTGTCACCACTAGTCTTCCTGAAAGGAAGTAAATCAAATATTACTATTTTCACTCCTATCTTATAAGCTACACCATAGTGGAATAGTTTAAAGTAAGTTTTCTACCTTCCAAGTAAAATGAAGCGTACAGCAGTGATATTTTCTGGACTACGATATCAATGATAGCTCTCAGTAGCCGATAATATCTATACAACCATCACATACTCTGCCTTATGATTTGAATGAGTTATGACCCAGAGCATGGGAAGATCCCTGGATAGTTCAGTGGTAGAGCATTAGTAAGATAAGGAAAAGGTCCCGGGTTCAAAAATTCCCGTTTTCAGGTGTCATTTTACAATGTATTCAAATATGATCTAAATAAGGCTCATCTCCGTAATTATAATCCTTCATCCCTCAAGTTTCACCTTCCATGTTACGGTACTTAATTGAATAGCGTCAAATTCTGCCAAAAATACTTTAGATCTCAATATTATTAATCTAAATATTATGTATTATCTAAGGACGTTTAACAAACAGCACGTGGAGTAAGGCATCATCCCCGTATATTTTGATTTGTCGGTGACGGGGAGGCTGAGTTTGGAACCACTGTAGGATGTAGTGAGAGTGGTTTTATATACCATCAAAGCAAATGCGGGTGCATTTACATTAAAATATAAACCCTTCGTCCATATATCAGTTAAGTGTAAATATACGAAAATTTCATTGGAGTGGTAAAACGCATTGCAAAAAAAAAATCTAAAAAAGAGTTCAGATTAATTTAATCACACATACTACTTCGGCGGGGAGTGGTCTCAGGTATCACTCTCACAATCAACTGGACTGCTAATGATGGGTAGATAAGGGCTTACTGTCAGGTATACTGAAGGTTGTTTTTCATAAATGGTTTTCTACTCACCGTCCATGCAAAGGCGGGTAAAATTCTAAATTCAACCTAGGCCCTCACGTTAGATGAATTAGTACACAAGGCATAACATAAATAGGCAATATTATGATGTGCATGATAATGACAATAATGATAATAATGATATTATTAATAATAATAATAGCAACAACATAAGCATCTAGACTTTTCCAAGTTTTGGCAAAATGTTATTCTCTTTATATACCGAACATACGTATTTAAGTTCTTAGTTTGCCTCAACCCCTCAAAGAGATAAGTAATGTAATCGTAAAAAAAAGCCGAAATCAAGATTCTCATAAATGTAGATGCTTCATGACCCCCTGACACCTAAAAAATGTTTTTTCCGTCTTTGTGTATCACGGCTTAGAGCCGAAAGAAATTATTTTACCGATCAGGCTAAAACTTGCTATTTAAGGTTTTCCTGATGATTTTTTTGAATTAGATCTATAAATTTAATATTAAAGTTAGTTTACTGACGAGTAAAAAGAAAGAAAATCTATTTTAGAAATTCACTCAAGCTATTTTGAATGGATTCTGTATCCAGGTATTAATCGACATAATAAACAATATGTTAATAATCATTTTATAACTAAAATAACTTTGAGATTAATTTACATAAGCGGAAAATTTCAATTTTGATCATATTGATATTACTATGCGATATTAAATAACTTATGAATATAAAATGTTTGTATTATTAAATATGAAAATATTTTATTCGAAATGTATTTTTGTAAAAAAAATAGTTCCTAAACAATAAACCAATATATATATATTTTTATTGGGTCTTTTTAGATATGAAATAGATCGCTACACTCTTTGGTGGGTAGAGATGTTCCTCTATATTCAATTTTTCTTTCACAATATATATAATTTAATGTATTCCCTTTGATGGATAATTTATGCATTAATGTATATTATTTTGTTTCCCAAATCTTACCAAATTTAGTGAAGTTTTAGTGATGTTTTATATTTTAACATAAAATAGAAAGTCTATGTTGTGTAGAATAACATTTTTTTAAATTCTATAAATAATATTAAATAACGTTTTCTAGAATATTATACACCGGTCATGATTGAAAAAATAGTTTGATTAAACACACACAAAAGCCCTTCAAAGATAGTGTATTGATGGGAAAGGAAGCAATATTGGATTTTTCAAGCTAACACACACACATATGTTCACGCAGAAACACACACACACACACACACACAATTTCGAAAGGTTCAGCTCGACGTTGTAATGTATCGTTCGTCTGCCGAAGTCAATCTACTCCCGATCGTGTGTTCGTTTCTTCCTCTAGAATCGACTAAACTTTGTGGTTCAATATTAACTTGCACCTTTTTTTCACTTCATTATCCTAAGCCTTTAGGAAAAGAACAAACTAAAAGTAGGAACGAAAAATCCTGAAACCAATACGCTGTAGGGGAGAATCAACTAATAGATGAATCAATTTTACAATAAATATAATAAATCTACATACAAATGCAGGTGTATTTTTAAAACTTCGATTTACTTAATCTGTTCATTTGGTTAAATAATGTAAGTTTATATTAGTCAAGAGCATTGGTATTAAACAATATTAGTAAATGAATAAAAATTTTAATTAAATACCACGATTTGTTTTCAAAATGTGTGTTGTCGTATTATTTCAATAATTAAAATTATGTATTCAAAATAATGCATTAGAAATTATGGATTCTATTTTAAGAAAATAGTAGATATTAGGTAAATATTTTCTTTATTATATTAAATTAATGTCATTTATTTACTGTATTTTCTAATTTTAAAACATATTTAAGAATATGAATTAAAAGTTTCAATTATTAACTGCGCATCAGTAGTTAATAGTTTTCTTGGACGCGTACAAGTTGGGTATCTAGGATTTGTTTACGAACATAAAAACAGCTAAATTGGGTCCAGGCAGTTCAGGATCAACATCCGAGTTTAATCCCTAATTGTCTACAGTGGACGTTTAAACTGGTGTTTTTATTGATATTTGCCAGAATGATTCAGATTATGTTTCGTCCTCATCACGTTCTTATCTTGGAATTCATGGAAAGTGATAGGTCGAAGTTCAGGTTTAATAAAATGCTGAAATACTATATTGAATGCTGGACTAGTTGCAAAAATACGTTTAAAAAATCTTTCGTCAAACACTTCTATACTAGAAAGCCACACAGAAAAAAACAAATGAGAAATACTATTAAAAGAGTATTAATAGATAACAGTTGGGAAATTTTTAACAAGGAAAGCGTTAGAAAATATTTCTTAAAAGCCTTTTAATCTACTTTGTATAGAATTGAAACAAGGGGACGTATGTACTCTCACTAAAGATGATTTGACACTCATCAGGCGTATTGTATTATACTTTGCGTTTGTTATTATCTCAATCCTTGGTTGCCAACTATAGTAGCCCCATGGCTTCTTTGGTGCTGACTGACAGCTCACAGCTGTCATCTGACAGTAAACATTTAGGTATATACCTAAATTTTGACCGTCAGAAGTGACATATGCTAAACACATATTTTTGCAGATCATATGGTTCGGTGAAGGAATACATAATTTGGTCTGGTAACTTTTCAAAGCATTTAGCTGTCAGCTGTGGGCTTTCATTCAGCACCAAAGAAGTCATGGGGTTACTGTAGAGCTGAGGAAACGCATGGAACTTTGGATTCGATGACATAAAAACAACAATGGTGAACATTTTCTTTCTGTGAATGATCACGTAAGCTCTATAGTTGGTTTTTACATGGAACAGAATTCTAAAGTTTTGTGTCAAGTTATTAAGAATTTGTATGAACGGGATTTGCAAAAGTTTTCCCAAGTTATTCTCCCCAATTTTTACAATCCACGGTATATGTAGCTCTAGTATTAATTGTTGCCTAACCAACGGAGACCCACATATGCAAGATCGTTCCAAAATTTAGTATATCGCTGCAATTCTTTTGGCAATACACTGGCACACTATGTTTTTTGTTTATTAAGATTTTGAATTAGAAATACATATTGCATTGGAGTTAGTGTGGCCACAATTAAGAGGTAGCCGATTTCACTTGGGGCAAAATTGATGGAAGCAAAGTGAAATTTTTGGCCTCACTAAATTATAAAGAAATACCGATACCGAGAATTGTTATTTTTTAATTTTTTTTTTGGACTGTCTATTTCAAACCCAATCTATGTCCTCGACTACTTTACAGAGGACTTGACAGCTGAGCCATCAGAAGATCTCAGAATGGTCCACTTCACCGAACATGTATAACCTAGTTGACGTTTTACTAAAGTACAGTCAGAAACATAAATCAAGCGTAAGAGTACATCGTCTAGTAAGTCAAAAAGAGGTGTTAATCTGGAAGCTAATACTACAATTTGAGAAAAATAAATACCAAGATTCGACTTAATTATGCTTCAAATTTTTGCCAACAACATAGCCTTTATTTTGACAAGAAGAAAGATAAGATAGCAGCAATAAACATATTTGGGAGACGACTCAAGCAAACTCCTCTTTCAAAGAGGATGGACTCAACTCATATGCACCGTAAGCCATTACAGGACTTAAAAAATACATAGTTTAGATGACCGAACCCATCTCACCAGCAACTATTTTCTTAGTTATAAGAATAAATGAATACAATTCTAATCAAATATATCCCATAATTAATATTTGATGTAAACTAAGGGTGTTAAAACACATTTAGTTTCGAAACTTAATTTCAAAACTTCATTTGAATAAATAAAATGTATCGGGTTTAGTTTAGTTTTGTGGGTCGGAAAATAAACTAAGTTAAGATAAATATTTTAACAGTTTTTGTAACAAAAAAACTTTTTGAGCCAGAATAAATGAAAATATTGCTTCAATAAATGCGTTTAGTTTAATAATGTATACATAGGCATTTGAACAACAAAATTTTAAATGGAGGATAACAATTATATACAAACTACACAATGGCCATAGCAAATATTCAAGAACTGCTTAAAACACTATCTGTAGAAAATTAAACTAAACATACAAACTGAATATTATATTTATTTTGCCCAAATAACTTTTTATATAAAATCTGAAAATATAGGACCTTAACTCGAGTATATTTTCATCCCACCTTATTTTTTAAACCAAGCTTGGTAGGTTTTCAATTAATTATGTTATGAGTTTCTAGGATTTTTTAGTATACGATAAAGTATCTAGTTTTTTTAAGTTGACAAATTAAAAAAATATTTATATTAATATTCTACAGAAAATGAACAGTTCAGATCTTGTTAGAAAAACTATCACAATTAAAAAAAACATTCATAGATTAATTTAGTACGAAAAAGGACTAGCAAAAAAATGGCATTTAATTTTGGAAGCACAGAAGGAAAACGTTTGACAAAAAAACGCTATAATCTTTTTAATATTCCATGAATACGAACAAAATTATAGCTTTGTCCAGTTTTTTTTCTGTAAGAAAGATAGAACATGATACATAAAATGTTACGTGACTAATTCAATAAAATTAATATTAAATTTGAATAATGTTGATATTGCAGGGAACCGTTGCAATATAATTTTCACATACACACACACACACACACACACACACACACACATATATATATATATATATATATATATATATATATAAACGAACTTTATTTTGTGAAAGCATTTGGCTCGTATTTGTTTACACACTATAGATTCTAGTAGGTAATAAAATTAGATAAAAGCATTTCCAAAAACATCATACGGATTTCTTTAATTCATTAAATATTATCAAAACTAGACTCGGTTTAAAAAGTGTTTCAGACCAAATGTGCTTGTTTTTTCCGTAGAATATAATGCTCAATACAAAATTTAGAGTTCTATTTAGAAAACAATAGTTAATCTTGAGATATTCTTGAAGACGTCCACTAAATAAAAAATAAATTATGTCATTTTGTCAGCGTCTCAAAACCAATCAACTTTAAATGAATTTATTTTTCCTAAATGAGGATTTTTAAAGATATATCGTTATGCCAACTTAAGCAACCACCCTATATATATATATATTATCAAAACTAGACTCGGTTTAAAAAGTGTTTCAGACCAATTGTGCTTGTTTTTTCCGTAGAATATAATGCTCAATACAAAATTTAGAGTTCTATTTAGAAAACAATAGTTATGCCATATATATATATAGGGTGGTTGCTTAAGTTGGCATAACGATATATCTTTAAAAATCCTCATTTAGGAAAAATAAATTCATTTAAAGTTGATTGGTTTTGAGACGCTGACAAAATGACATAATTTATTTTTTATTTAGTGGACGTCTTCAAGAATATCTCAAGATTAACTATTGTTTTCTAAATAGAACTCTAAATTTTGTATTGAGCATTATATTCTACGGAAAAAACAAGCACATTTGGTCTGAAACACTTTTTAAACCGAGTCTAGTTTTGATAATATTTAATGAATTAAAGAAATCCGTATGATGTTTTTGGAAATGCTTTTATCTAATTTTATTACCTACTAGAATCTATAGTGTGTAAACAAATACGAGCCAAATGCTTTCACAAAATAAAGTTCGTTTATTAGGGTCGAAATGTTAAACTACAACAATTGTTCGAAATGATGACCTTCCACTCCGAAACAATTCTTTTATAAAGTGAAATGGAATGTGGGAGTATTTACTAGAGTTTCTCGATCAATATCTGTGCAAGCAATTCTAATGCGTTCTCTCATGTTTTATAAAATTTTCGGTACATCATGGTATACACTTTCTTTCAGGTAACCCTATAAGAAAAAACCTGGTGATGTTAAATCTGGTAATCTAGCAGGCCAACTAATTGTATCACCTCTACTGATCCAGCGGCCATTGTAATTCTTATATAATACTTGTCGTGCAGTTATGGAATTATTTGCAGGAGAACCATCATGCTTAAACCACATGTTCTGCCTTTCTTTTAGGTTTAAGTTTTCTAGCAGCAAAGCCAATCTCCTTGATATATAAAGTTTCTGTATCTGTCTCCATTCAATGTACCACAAACGAAAAATGGGGCCAATAAATTTGTCTCCGGTAAGTCCGCACCAATGGTTCATAGTCCAAAGGTGCTGTATTTCAACTTGGCACCCCCACCGTGGATTTTCTGTACTCCAATAATGCATGTTGTGTCGGTTAACTTCCCCATGCTTTATAAAGCTAAATTCATCATAGAATAATACTCTAAGGAAAAGTTCCTATTTATTATTACTTGTGTAAGTGCTCATTGACAGAACGCCACTCGATTGAGAACATATTCTCCATGGAGCTGTTGATGCAGCGACACGTGGTAAGAATGACATTTATGATGCTTCAATTTTTTGAGCATGCTACTCATGGATATTCCTAAATTCCTAAAAATCACACGAAGACCTACATGAAGATTATTAGCTAGTTCTGACAAATCAGTCCGAACTGATATGATTGGACTGAACTGAGGGTTTGCCCACACATGGTCAGTCTAATTCTCAGTTCAGATTGATCATGCATACACATGTCAGTATGAAATAGAGTGTGTTATAGATGCTGGACGTGTTTTGTGTTTGTCAAGAAACTTTGAGTGTTGCAATTGCACTTATTGTTATAAAAGGGGGATAAATAAGGGAACATAATAAAAAATATTGGGCGAAGGATTGGCTATTAAAACGAGTTCAGTATTCTTATATTAATATCTTGCAAGAGGAAAAAAGATATTGAAAACACACTCAAAAGTGTGAATATACAATACAAAGAAATGTAATGACACAATTAAATATATACCTTCCAACTATGGAGTTAAAACATAATGAAAATAAGAGATCTACAAAGAATAATGTTTGCTTCAATACACAAATAATCACTTTGGACTGCTCAGTTCGGATTGCAGTTCCAACATAATGTTTGTGGGGCCCTTAACGCAATATTTACTAATATTGGCCAGGACAAAACGCTTTAAACTTTAGAAAGTTACCCTCTCTTGGACACTACTAGACATGTTGGACAACGTAATTTAAAAGTCTTTAGACACTAATAACAATGTTGGACAACGCTCTTGAAAGGCATTTATACACTAGCTTGCTTGTAATGATAGGTATCGAACTTATATGAGCCTGTCAACTATAATTAACTTTTGGTAACTTGATTTCCGCTCGTACAAATTAGAATACATTTTTTAGCCAATCAGTGACGTTATAAACAAAATAACTATTCTAGTTTTCTCATAAACATTACTTTAACGGTACTTTACATCAACGAAAATTTCCACTTTGGATCATATCTCCATATCTGCTTGACGTATGAAATACCTTATCATTGTAAAGTTCTAGTATAGTTAAAAATAAAAAGGATTTGATTTGAAATATATTTTTATAAAACTAATAGTTTCCTAGCAAAAAGCCAACATATATAATTTTTTGTGGTGCACTTGCAAATTTAAATTGATGCTAGTTGATGGACAGAGATTTTTCTCCATGTTTATGTAACAGTGTATATTATTTAATTTACGCCCTTTGGTTTTTGCAACAATGCATATTATTTATTTTCAAAAATATTACCAGTTTTTAGTAAATGTTTATATTTTGAGGTAAAAGAGAAAGTCTGTGCGATTCATTGTACCATTTATTTTTTTATACTTTTCTATAATGGTTAAACTTCTCAAGAAAACTATTTTCCTAATTTTTCTATAGATTTAGATTTTTATACTTTTTTTTTTAACATAATGAATATTTCGGGACGATCTGCAATAAAATTAACAAATAACCATTACTGCATTTATAGTATGTGTAATATTGTGATGCTACGTCAAAAAACCTAACTCTTGACTACCGATTAAACATTTACGACTTTTAATTTACAATAAAAACGAAATTTAACTTTTACTTACTAAACGTTATCTTTAGACACCTATCCATTAAAATATACGTTTGGCAAAAATTGGTTTTGTATATATTGGGTGATTCCTCATAAAATGTGACAACAGTTTTATATAACCATCATTATTTTTTCTAACTAAAAGTTAGGTCTTTGATATAAACTTTGTTTGATTAAATGGATTTCAACCTTGATTTATTTAAGATTATTTTTGTACTGATACTCAAAAGATTAATGAAATATTAGTGTTATCGATGCGTAGATCTATGTTTTTAAGTTTATAATTAAGTTCATCAAATTAAAAAAAAACAGTCATTATTTGTATTTTTCTACGATTTGTAGGTAAGAGGAAAATAATTGAAAATAAATGTTACGGAACTCCGCACGGACTTTCTCGCTATATTATTTGAAAATGGAGATATTTAATCAAAACTCTTAATATATGTGAAACGAAATAATATACACTAGCAAACCCAAATTTAAATTGTACTATAATTATGTAAAACTTTTTTTTAGTCATGGTTTTAAATTGTATAATTTTGTTTTTAAAGAATTAATGTCATCATTTATATGTTTGGACCGATAAAAAAAATCAATGTTGGAGCCACAAGGGTCAACTCTTCGTATGAAAATTTCAACTTCTGGTTAAAATTTTCGACATTTTATTAGGTGTTGCACATCTTCATGCCATTGCATTGCTATTAAATTCCTCATTTATTAATTTTGAACAATACAAAAGGTAAATATTGACTATTGAGTCTAAAATAAATATAGATCATGGTTGTAACATTTATCCTAAGAGATTTAAGGAAAAACAATATACACTTTTAGAGACTGACTTATATTTAATTACTATATGGTATTTGAGAATTATTGCGTTTAGACTTAAGTAATATCTCTTTAAAACTAACGCTCACAAAATTGTATTAATATATTGGTCAATATTTAAGAAACTGATGTATTTATAAAAATATATTTCATGTAAAAGTTTTTTATTTTTAATAGTCCTACAATTTTGCAATGATAGGCTATATAGTATTTCAATTAGTTGCAGAGATACGGAAGATTGAATTTTAGGATACTTTACAAAAGCACATTTTCATGGTAAAATTAAAATAGCCAGTTTATTTATAATCTTAATCAACACCTAAATACGAATTTTAATCAAAATCGTTAGAGTCAATTTTGAGAAAATCCATATTTTCTCTTTTCATCCTTTCTTAACCCATTTATTTAATCGCCCAAATATTGGGGCGGTGAACTTTTTATTTTTTTTATATCTATCTATTTGGTTTTTCAGGAAATTTCTCACTTTGAATTACTAGGTTCGCGATAGCTCAAACTGTTGTTAGCAGTTATTTCATAATAACAAAATTATTTAAAAAAGTGTTGAAGTTTAGAAACAGCTTATTGAGTACATCATGTCAACAAAGAAAACGTAAGTTAATTGTCACTGTATTTTTTACTATTATAGTTATTTATTGTTTGTTTCCACTTTATTATTAGTTGATTTATTGTGCTTAATAGTAATATCACCAATATATAAAATGTTAGTCTGTAAATAGTAACAAATACATTGATGCACCAATATAGGGGCGGTGGGAATGAATGAGTAGTTTGTTACTAAGTTTTTATCTTTTTTTGGGGGGGATTTCAGGCTAACCTTAGATGAAATAATTTCAATTTTGGATGATGATGATAACATATTAGAGGCAAAGGTCTTCATGGGTCCTCCTGAAAACCCTAACTTAATGATGAAGACAGTGAAGATGAAGATTTTATCAACCCAGACATCAATCATCTCGGTGGTAATCAACTTCGTGCTGCAGCAGAGTTGCACGCCAAGCACCTTCAAGACACAGGTATTGTTAGTACAATTATGGGTGAAGAAGATATTCCATAAGAGTACCTAGAGAATGTTAACACACCAGATAATGAAAATAGGTCTAATAAAATAAAAACTATAACTCCTTGCCGAAAGTGGCAAGATATGGACTTGCCTTTAGCACCAGAACCAACTTGGGAACAGCCTGAATGGCTTCAAAATAATTATAGTCCTGCAGAGATTTTTGAAATGTTTTTTGACAATAAAGTACTAGAACTCATATTTAATTGTTCAAACAACTATGCTTTTCAGAAAGGTAATATAAAATTCAAGGTAACTATCAATGAAATCCAAGTGTTTTTAGGAATCCTCTTGTTGAGTGGATATTGCAGTATACCAAGGTATCGAATGTATTGGGAAACTTAAAGTGATACTCATAATGAAGCAGTCTCAAAAGCAATGTCAAGAAATACTTTTGAAGATATTTAGAAATATTTACATGTATGTGATAATTTAACACTAGATGAGAATGACAAATTTGGTAAAGTTCGTCCGCTCTGGTTGTTACTAAATAAGAGGTGGTTACATGCTTTCCCTAAAGATGCAAATGTATCAATTGATAAAGCAATGTTGCCATATTACGGTCGTCATGTTGCTAAACAACACATCCATGGTAAACCAATTCGTTTTGGCTACAAGGTGTGGTGTCTTTGTAGTCGCCTGGGCTATTTAGTTCAAGGAGAGCCCTATCAAAGTGCATCTACAGGAAATACACATCCTGAGCCAAGAGTTGGAGGATCTGTTGTTATTGACTTAGTTGACAAACTTCCACATGGACAGTACAGCATATATAGAGATAATTTCTTTACTTCTGTTCGTCTACTAGAGGAACTAAAGAGTAAAGGCCACTACTGCACTGGCACTATTCGTTCGAATAGAATTGAGAAAGCATCCTTGGAAGAAGCATCTACTCTGAAGAAAAAAGTAAGAGGTTCTTACTCCCAGCTGACAGATACAGATAGTGGAATAACTTTGATAAGATACCATGACAACAATATTGTAACGGTTGCTTCTACTCTTCGAGGGGCTAAACCAATTGGTAATGCGAGGAGATGGAGCCACAAGGAAAAGTAAAGAATTCAAATTGACCAGCCTGCCTGTATTATCAACTATAATTGTTATATGGGAGGAGTAGACAGACTCGACCAAAACATCTCGACTTACCGAGTAAATGTACGCATGAAGAAGTGGTATTGGCAGATGATCATGTTTCCTCTCAATGCCTCTGTGAACAACGCATGGCAGTTGTATCGTTTGACATCCAAAGGAAAGGAAGATAAACTAGATAAACTAGATCTACTAGGCTTCACTCGATTCACTGTACAAACCTATCTAAGTACAGCATAAGAGTAGCTCCAGGACCATCACCAAAACGTTTGAACCAACCAGTGTGTGATGACATACGACTTGATGGACTCAATCATGTGATTGTAAAGAGCATGACGCAAATTATATGTGGGTAGTGTCATAAAAATACAACAATGAAATACAAGAAATGCAATGTTCGATGTCATGTACATTGTTCGGAGATGTTTCATTCTCGCTGAAAGACTGCTAATGAAGCATAATATATTAATTTTCCTACTCAATATGACCAAAATTAAATTGTAATAGAAAATAATCGTTTTGTAGTAGTGTTTTAATCACTAATTTTAGTAAAATTAATTTTTTACAAATATTTTATACACCTTTAAAATTCATTGATAAACTCTATCCTCTCTATCCAACCGCCCCATTAATGGGCATATCATTATTTCAAAATGGCGCCATAAAATATTTGAAGTATTATAATTGTTATTATATCCTATTATAAACATACAAATGAATATTAAGACATTCACTAAAAAAAAGGGGGGGGGTTCTTGAGACGTTGACATCCATCAACATTTCAGGTTGTATTTTCTTCTGCGGTCGCAATAATTTTACCTTTTGTGTTCGAAAGGTTAAAAAATATATATATTTACGTATTGCTTGAAAGTTATTTGTTTTATAAAAATATGCTTCTTATAAAATATGTGTATTATAAGGAGACCTACAGATTTGTAACTATAGTATCTTTATAGCTCAAATATTTTAGTAGATATTATAAAAAATATATAATTTACGCATAAGACCGGAGCCCTTAAAGTCAATTTTCCGAAATATTGAGAGAAGCTATTTTGTTTGGAATATCTATAAATGTTTAGAAATGAGATTTAATCAAAATCGTTAGAGCCAATTTTGAGAGAATTGACTTTATTTTTTTGCCCTTCAGTAAACTACACTTAGTTTTAGGGTTAGATATCCAATTTCGAAAATTCCTCGGGGCAACCCCATGAAAACCTTAGATACCAAGTTTTAGCCCGATCGGTAAAAAATTTTAGGCTCTAGTTAGAGGTACGTACAGACAGACAGACAGACAGACAGACAGACAGACAGACAGACAGACAGACAGATGGAGAGTCAAAAACAACTTTTTTGGATTCGGGGAGTTTTAAACGTCAAGATTCATCAAAATCTTGAGTTAGATTTTTTTGCCGACCACAATACTTTCTCTACCTATAAGATAGCAAGAAAGTAAAAAACAAACTAGAGATTTTGATGAATGTCAACGTTTCATAGGCCCCCAAACACAAAGGAAAGTTTTGTTTTCAAAGCTGTTTGACTCTATTCACCAGCCTAGAGCAGAATTATTTTTTTCCTATCGGGCTGAAATTTGATATCTAGGGGTTCACGTTCCTCAAAATTACTATTATTAGCACCTTGTCTTACTACCCGTTCGGGCTATAAGCACTTACGCTTATGTGAAATGGTAGGGTGATTGTGAGATGAAATGGAGGACCTACAGTTTTACGTGGAATCCGAACCACGGTGGAGGCCTGGCATTCCACACATTCACAAGTTGTGATTAATACACGTTTTGTCAGAGGTGAAGGAAGGGTTTGGTAATCAGATAAATCTGTGCCGGAACCGAGGATTGAAAAAGGACCCCCAACACAGAGGTCTGACACCTTACGCCTAGACCACCAGGTATCCCGAGTTCCCCAAAAGGATTTCCATATTTATCAATAAATCTGTAAATTTGACATAATTGAGGGTAATTTACTAAGGTGCGAGAAGAGAAATAATATATTTTAGTTACATTTTCTCTAATGATTCTTATTAAAATTCATTTTTATTAACATTAAACAACCAAATGGCCTCCCATTTTACAAGTAAAATAATTTATAGGCAAATTTACATAAGCGGCTATCTCCAGCCACTATTTGAGATAAAAACAACAACTTGCTATTACAACATACAGATGTTTTGTCTGAAATCTTTTTATAAAACTATTAGTTTAAAATGAAGGTCAGGCAAATGGGTAGCCAAACTTTTACATATCTTTTATACTTCAGATTATCGGAAATGTTTAATTATTATCTTCAAGACGGAATTAAGGTAAAATGGACGGGTTTTATAAACTTATCTAAAAAGATTGATATATGAGGCAACAGAACCATTAAAATAAACATGATCTAAAATAACGCGGGGATTCATGATGCTTATTTTTTACTTTCTCGTTTCTATATGTTTATATTTCTTATGTTTAAGTTCTTTGATGAATTATTGTTTAAGTAAAAATGTATATTAATTCGTATACCTATTTTTATTTATCGATCTAAGGCATGCATGTGGAATGTCTATTTGTGCACTCTTCCTCCCGGGTGTAGGGTAAAGTTTTATTGCAAAGATTTAATGGATTTAAATCTATGGATTGTAATAAATGTTTAATGATATTTTACTTGTTTCACTTTTTGTATATAGTATATTTCTATAAAGGTCCATGAAAGACCCATTCCAGTTTTTGAGGTATAATAAAATTACTCCATTTCTATATAAAGGAGCAATAAAGTCTTTACCGAATAACGTACCATTTATTTGGGTAGAGTTATACGTCTTAGATTTATTAAATAAGTCTTTATTTTTTGAATTTATAAGATAGTTTGTATATTTTTAATATCAGTGAGCTATACTACCTAACATAAGGGGCAGATTAGGATTTATTTTAGTGAAACCTACCTCTATTAAGGTGGAGTGGAAGGGAAAGTAAATTAAGACCAGTGGGTTTGGCCAAATAAAATAAAATAGTGCTTAATTAGATTTTAATTTTCTACACAAAGTAATATCACCAGTTCTTTGATATGTCACGGAGGTGACCTGGCGGTCTAGGGGTAAGGTGTCAAGACTTCTATGCTGGCGGCCGGGGTTCAATCCTCGGTCCCGGCACAGATTTATCTTATCACCAAACCCCTCCTTCACCTCTGACAAGACATTTTGTGAATGTGGGTAATGTCAGGCCTCCACCGTGGTTCGGATTCCACGTTAAACTGTAGGTCCTCCATTTCATCTCACAATCACCCTACCATTACACATTAGCGTAAGTGCGTATAGCCCGAACGGGTAGTAAGACGAAGTGCTAATAATAATAATAATAATAATAATAACAATATGTCACGGACATAGTGTTATTATTGAAAAACTGTTTAAATTAAGATAAAATTTATCTTCTCATTCTTGGAGGCCCATGACAAATATTCAATAACTGTATAGGTTACTACTACTCGTATGTATAAAAACAAAACAGTTTTATTTAACTAAGCATTATTTTATTTACGTGTCTAAAGAGATCTGTGTTTTAAAAATTCTAAAATTTGTTACTTTAACTCACATCTTCTTTTATTCTACCTTAATATTTACATTTTTAAAAAAGAAGGAAAACATGGTTGGAGAAGAGTGGGGAAATCTATCCTTAATGAGCCAAAGTTTCGTCTCACAGGTTCGATATCAATGCGTTTCTGAGTGATGCTATGAAATAAGTATTTAAGCCATTCATGTACTTAAATCCCCACCTTATTTTTATGATTTAGTTTCTTAAGATCACACCCGACACTTTGAATCACTAGTATACATAATTGTATAGTTTAATCCCACCTACAAAACTTTGGTTAGGTGTCACATAACCCCTTCTTACTCAGAGGTGGCAGGAAATTTAATGTCACCCGGTCACCATGACAGCAGGTATACACTGAGTCCTCCCCCCCTCCCTCCCTCTGCTTGCCACAATAAATCTCATTGTGTTTATTTAATCCATGCCAGCCCACTTGATTTACTTAGATAACCAAGTAATACTGCCCGTGAGGGAAATTAAGCTTCAGAATCCAGGGTGCGCTGTCCTTTATTTTACCTCGATCTGGAAAACAAAAAAACAAAAACTTCTACTGTGAAAAGGGGTTATTTTCTTCTTTAAAGACGTGTTTTTAAGAAGGGATATCATATCATACTCTTACTTTCAAAACTTTTATAAAAAAAAATAATTTATACAAAATTTGAGAGACCCGTTTACGGTAATATTAATAATGAGGAAGTGGCCTAACAGATTTTGAAAAATGACCTCTCATTTTAAAGGTTAAGTGTCCAAGATGTTGGTAAAAATAGTAGCTACGAACGAAAATCTGATTTTCCAAGCGAGTTTTCAGTGTTCCATTCTTTATTTACATCACTATGAAAACACTGATTTGTTCATGGTTTTATACCTGTAAAAGGTGACCTGGCGGTCTAGGGGTAAGGTGTCAGACTTCTATGCTGGCGGCCGGGGTTCAATCCTTGGTCCCGGCACAGATTTATATGATTACCAAACCCTTCCTTCACCTCTGATAAGACATCTTGTGAATGTGAGGAATGCCAGGCCTCCACCGTGGTTCGGATTCCACGTTAAACTGTAGGTCCTTCATTTCATCTCACAATCACCCTACCATAACACATTAGCGTAAGTGCGTATAACCCGAACGGGTAGTAAGACGCGGTGCTAATAATAATAATAATAATAATAATATACCTGTACATACTTTTTTATTCTGGGTTAAAAATTATAGCCCATCCCTTACTTAAGTTGTATGGTGCAATATTAAAAATATCGCATACATTTACATATACTAAACAAACCAATGATGCTAGTTTATATTTTGCATTGATACTTTTTTCTTTATTACCTTTTTCTTTATTATTACGTTTGATTATAAATGGCCGTTATAATAGCTGGTCATAGCACATCTTTAATTACATTCTGATTAAAGGAATTCATTTCTTACACTGGGGAAATATTTATTTTTATTGGACTGTTGTTATCGTTAATTGGTATTCTAATCAACAATATTGAATATAATTCGCAAACTAAGAGGTAAAGTAAGTAGTAAATTTCACGAAAATATTTTCTTACGTTTTGTTTCACGCATGAATTATAAATTTATAACAATATAGTTGTATTTAAATATATTATAATATATATATTATTTTTTTATAATTTCAAAAATGGATACATTGATCTTGAAATGTGTTAATATAGCCAATTAATTATTTAAATTATGGATTTGTGTGTTAATTTGTTCAAACAGTAATAAAAAATAACAATAAGTTCAGTTATATTTCCTTGGTACCATTTAATTTTGTATGTTGATAATTATGTCAAAGTAATATTCTATGTATCTCATTTATCTTTCGATCAGAGTAAAGGTTTCAGTGGGTTTTTTTCCAAATATTATTTAAATACAAATAAGTCAAATTAGGTTTCCATGCTACCACTTTATTTTGAGTTGATAATATTTCAAAGAAGCGTTTTGAGTACCCCATCTACTTTCACAGAAACAGACACAAACGTACACAAACATTTTTTAAATCTCTCACCCTCTTTATATTTTATATATTATGGTAAGCTTCCTTTCCGATGATTGGAATTACAAAAAATCGGCATATCCGATTTTATAGTTTAAGAATCCAGAATGCCAGAAAAACATTAGCCTAAAACTATAACTAATTTTTCCGGCAATTAAAATAAAAAAATTTTCTTCTTTGTGGGCAGTGATTACTTCGTACTACTATTTTTTGTTTACATTACCATAAAAAGCCATAATATGTTAAATTGTGTATAGGTAGAAAAAATATTTTTTTTTTCTAAAAATAATAACTTGATTCTTACTAAAGTGGTTTGGTGCAACGAATAGATAGATAGCTGCGGTAGCGGTCGTTTTAAATATCTCATCGCTTCGTTATTGTTATGAATATGGAACTGAACCAGAACTTAAAATATATATGATTATTCAACAGCTTTAAAGACTATAAACACTTTAAATTCAAATCAGTCTATAAGCTGTATTATACGTCTATATTGATGCTTGGTAAAATATACTTGACTTAAAACGGTTAGTGTCTCGTTCCTTCCTGAGAAATTAAAGGGGTTTATAGTCTTTTTAATACACAAATAATAAAGACAATTGTATGCCAAGCTTAATGAAAAGTTTTTTTGGTGAATTTATCATGACTACATCTAAACGAAAAATCTAATAAACTCGTACAAAAGCCTAACGAATATTCATTATATTTGAGGTAGTCCCTTTGGAACTGTTTAAAGAATTTATTTTCTAGTTAAAATATACCAAATTTGTTCAATATAAAAACTGTATAAGTTAATGTTTAAGAGCAATGGAAACTTTAAAAGTTTGTTTATAATTGAATAAGCATTGTTTGCGAAGTTATTGGAATTTTACAACTTGACCTATAAATAAAACCTCTCTCTCTCTCTCTCTATATATATATATATATAAAGAGAGAGAAAAAGAGAGAGAAAGAGACAATAGGAGAGGGATTTTTTAAATTAATAAACATCAATAGTACATCTAGCAGAGATTCTAACCCCAAATTTTTCGTCACTTGTAAATAAGACTAGACATGTTTGAAGTAATTATCTTATCATCAATGCATACCTATTAAACATTTAAAAATTGGCTACCTTCCTCTTTCTGTAACTCTCTCTATCTCTCTCTCTCTCTATATATATATATATATAGAGAGAGAGAGAGAGAAAGAGAGAGAGCTACAGAGACAATAATCATTAAGGAAGGTAGCCAATTTATATATATATATATATAGAGAGAGAGAGAGAGAGAGAGAGAGAGAAAGAGGGCTACAGAGATAATAATCATATTAAGGAAGGTAGCCAATTTTTAAATGTTTAATAGGTATGCATTGATGATACGATAATTACTTCAAACATGTCTAGTCTTATTTACCAGTGACGAAAAATTAAGGGTTAGAATCTCTGCTAGGTGTACTATTGATGTTTATTAATTTAAAAAATCCCTCTCCTTAAAATTTTAGTGCATCTTAATGAGTGTAGCCCAAACCTATAAATAAACGTGGTGAATAAAAATTACAAACCCAACCTTTTTTTACAATGAGTATATACCTTTTCTAGATACAATACAAAATACTCTAAATAGCTCAAAATTAATATGCTTAACAATAGTATGCTCGCATACTTTAAAATATTTATACAATATGTCGAGTAAAAAAGTCAATCACTAATTTATAAAAAAAGAGATAAATGTGAAAGGGGCCATATTCTAAGTGAACAAAAAATTATGTTGAGCATTGCGTGCTTTAAAAATCAACAACATCGTTTAACATGGCTAGCATTTCTATGTCCTCTTATATGCTGTGTGATAGCTGACAACAGCCAGGGGCAAGGCGGTTATGCTTACCAACTAGTTTATCTTCAAGTCAATTGCACTTGCACCAATAACACGCTCTGATGCATCTATCTCGACTGGGATCAAGCGCTAACGAACCTTACTATAACTCTGTTAGAAATTAATGGACAACGCCCATATTGAACGTTGCTACCGCCATTGAGTATCGTAACTAGTTGGAGTTATTCACAGTCGATGATGAAGTTAAGCTTGTTTTTTTATGACTGTCGTTACTAGGTGAGGTTACTCACCATCATTGACGAAGTTAAGGTTTCTCCCAGGGACGGACAAGTATTTATTTTTATCATTACGTTCAACATAAGTGTCATTTTTAACAGATTAATTTCATCGGACCGGTCTGGCATGGATAAAGTGAAGGAACTGTAGAAAGAGAAAATAGTGTATGGGTGGGAAAAATATAAAGCAACAGAAGAGGTAAATTAAGTGATTCGGAAGGATCGACAATAAGGCAGAAAACCAATATGTCAAAGAAAAATTTGAAAAATGATACTAAAAATCAAAGATAACCTTGTATTGACCCAATGTTACACGTCAATTGGGATGCCTAGGCATGAATATTCATCGCTTTGATGCTACACGAGGGGAAACCATCGCAAAGCTAATCTATTGTTTCCCGTTGTGTAGCTACTGTTTCAGACTCATGATGGATTTGTCAATCTCGTAGGCAAATGCGATTTGCTCGATACTGGTGTAAAAAAACAATAACTCTTCATCCATGTCTTCTCTTCTATTTCGACAGCCACCAGTTTGCCGGTAGTCATGCCTACAGTTTAGTGAACAGAAAGTGATGCTATATACACTCTTTCCCCTTATCAACCCATTTTTAACCCGCTCAACACCCTCACATGCGCCACGGAAGAGTTTTGTCCTGTATTGTAGCTGCGTGCGGCCAATAATTTATATCAACATCTCATGCATTTTGTATTTTTTACAATGAACATGACGTTAGAAACAGAGCTAATATGCTATATGTAGAGGGATGTATATTAAAAACCCATTCTAATTTGATTTAGAATGCAAAGTTTGGAATCAGAGTATTGTCAGAAATTTTGTTTTGGTAAAATACAATTCAATATACACCTTTGTGTAAATATTGGTTTATTGTAAAATATATATATATATATATTCACTATTAAGCATGAGTGATTTTAGTATTTTATTGAAACTGGAATATAAATTAAGGAGTTTCTATAGTGGAAAGTTTGGTTCTCAAATGGCCATCCTAGTGTCCATATTCCTTGATTAGTTAACTAAGTCTAGGAAGCCATAGTTTGATTCTGAGGTGTGTTGAAGAAAACAACTATTGATTGTATCGGAAGATATTTTGTTATATAAATATTAGATATTTAGAAACCAATGATTCGTTTCGTACTGTCCTATGCCAGGAAAGTTTGTAGCATAAGTTATAATCTGTGTGTTTAGAACGTGTCTATTAATACCCCAATTAAAAATGATATATTATTTATTTTTCTAAATACAGTAGCAAATATAATCAAAACTCTCTGAGACAGATTTAATAATAATATTATTTCCCACATCACCAGGCGCATGATTTAACGCGTTATTATAGTGTTGGATTTTACTATCGGTGAGGAGGATATCAGGGTTAGAATCCCGGTTGGGTGCATTGAAGGAGTTTGTACCTACACCAACTTCCCCACAAATTCGGATACACCTTTTATAAAATTCTACCTTTCTCAACAATATTCCATTGATTTAATTATTCTGTGCTTATAACGCGAACTTATATTAAGAAGCAGTATATAAATAATAATATTTAAATAGTATTTTCAGTGTAAATAAAGTGCACTTTTGACCTAATATTTATGTCAGAATATTACATACAAACCACCTTCTAATAAATAATGATATTCAGTCTTCAACACGTGACATTTTTTTGAAAAAGAGAAACCACATTTGTATTAATGATAAAAGTTTTTTTACTTCTTGGAGGAATATATTTTGAGTTCAATATCCCATTAAGCTAATGCATTACCAACTGAGTCCAGGAGTCGAATGCAAATATATTTTTTAAGTTGATAAGGAAAGGAAGAAAAAAAAAATTATGAAAAGAATCTCGGAATCTCGAGGCCAGGGTATCTATGATGGTTACCCAATAATCTAATAGACATCAACCAAGTTTAGAGATCGTTGAAACTTGGCCAACCATCTTATGAGCTTTATTTGAATCCTGGAAGGGGTTTAAAATCTAATTCAATAGACTCGAAAGCAAATGAGTTAAGAATGATTTAGGTTCACAAGAAGTTCAATCCAATACACAAATATCCCTTCCTATGTATATTTGTCTATTTGGGATATTCAATTTTAAGGGCTAGCCTGCTTCGATGGCTACATATTCTAAGATGTCGTTCTCATGTTAGACTAAACTGTCGATGCCAGGAAGATCAGGGTTTTAATCCTGGCCGGGCGTACTGAGGTTGGTTTCCAAAATGATTTTAAACACTCTATACGCAAATACCGCTACACATCCTTTAAATTCAACCTTACTCATCCCAAGCTCATTCGCGTAATTAGTAGATATGTGCACAACCTAAACAGGTAGTGAGATAAGGTAATAAGTAGACTATATATATATATATACTTAAGGGCATGGGATGTGTATCAATATTTTGAAGAAATGATTCAGAAATCTTGCAGAGGTGATCTGATAATACACTAGGAGTACGCTTATGTCACCAGAAATGTGTGAAATCCAGGCGTTCTATAAAATGCCTAGGCTCTTTATATAATGCCAGAGTGGTTTTGGCAAAGTATGAAATAAACGAGTTTTGCTGTTGTATTTCATACTTATTTTTAAGTTCTTTGTCTTTTTGAAGTCCCGGAATATGTTTTCAATGCTTTTATCCAGTTCTATGCAAGTCTTTTCTTGTAGTTTCACGTAATTGCTAGGATTTAAGTTGTACAGGTTAGTTTGTTTTAGAATAGGGTAATTAGGTAAGGTAGGGTTAGGTTAGGTTAGGTAATCTATTATTCTCGGTAATATATAATGACTGGTTATTCTAGAACTTTCCTACTAAAAGTATGAAATACAACAGCAAAACTTTGCTAAAACCACTTAGGCATTTTATAGAATGTCAGGTTTACACACACTGTCGTTAACATATATACAGATATCGCTACCCCCAAAGTATTTACTTGTCTATTTATATACTGGAACAAGATTGAAGCCCTCAGCCCGTAAAGTTTAGTATTTATAATTTCGCCATGTGTCAATCATATTCTGAACGTTACAAGACTTATACAAGTTGTATACCACTTATTGATTGACGAGTACTCACAATTTCCTCATCCTGTATTGACCTAATTATAGTGTGTTGCTATATATGTAATTACTTCCCCGTCGGGCAGGTCACTGAATCGAAGAATGCATAGGGTGTTTCCAGAAACATGTCAATTTGTTTCATGTTATTATTATTATTATTATTATCATAATTATTTGGGTGCATTGAAATTATTAGCGTGGGTCGCCTGGTCTTACACTAATATATAGCGCTTCCGCTCAGCACTGAAATTGACGAACGGTCAAATTGTGTGATATGATCACACACTGTTGCACGTTTCTTCAGTTTGACATACAGTTTTGAGAAGGAATTATTTTGCTAAAAAGAGCAAAGAAAGTTTTAGCAGCATTTTTTTCTCGTAAGATGAAGAGAAAAAAAAATCGAGTGCTATTGCATTGTGCTTCTATATTTACATCTGCACCTATTTCTCGTGTTGTTTTCTTTAAAGCTTTTCCTTGAAACTAGTATCTTCACGTTCCTCCCTCCCTCCCTCTGCCCCCGGATTGGTTTCATATATTACGAGACACTCTTGCTAGACTGGTCTGCTGATGAAGGGCAGATCAGAGCTTAAATCCTTGTCAAGTCTATTGTGGGTGGTTTTTATACTAAATAGTTTCCCATTCTTCTTTCACACAAATGCGGTTATATTATATCTAAAGTGATTCCTTCATTATCCCTATCCCATTAGAGTTATTATCATAGATACGTATAACCTGAAGATACAAGATACGTTAGTATAAAAAAAGGAAAAATAAAAAACTAATAAAAAGTCAGTATCTGACGTTTTACAATTTATAGGGTGACCTGGCGGTCTAGGGGTAAGGTGTCAGATTTCTATGCTGGCGCCCGGGGTTCAATCCTCGGTCCGGCAAAGATTTATCTGATTACCAAACCCTTCCTTCACCTCTGACAAGACATCTTGTGAATGTGAGGAATGCCAGATTCCACCGTGGTTCGGATTCCACGTTAAACTGTAGGTCCTCCATTTCAACTCACAATCACCCTACCATTACACATTAGCGTAAGTGCGTATAATCAGAACGGGTAGTAAGACGCGGTGCTAATAATAATAATAATAATTCAATTTATAGCCATATGAATAAAATTCAACAGCTTGATGCAATATAGATCATATAAATTAACATATTAAATTAATACAGTCGTCTTTTCTCCCGACCTAATCTTTTGTTCAAATGAGATGATGCGCGAACTCAAATATATCAATAAGTTACGCCTACTCAACATACTTAGTGTGAATATTTCCGCTAGAATGCATGGCCAATGGTGTCTGTCACCAGTGACTGGGAAATCAGGTTTCGCATCCCGGATGGATGCGTTTTTTGTTTGTTGTTTTTCATATGTGATTTGTCTTTGTGGTTTTCCCATACTATCTCCTCATACAAAAACCCCTATAGTTAACGCGAAAGAAGGGCCTTTATGTGGTTACCAGCGTGATCACGTATGCAAAAGCGTACATCTTTCTAGTTCCCTCTCTCTTCCACAGACCCACACCCTCCAAACCTTGGGATTGAGTCCAATTAACTCATTGATGTAATTGGGCTCTACTGAAAACTCTACCGATGAAACTAAATATAGAAATTACCAGATAAACAAAAGCATAATAATTAATGTTATGACACAATCGCACAAACGTTCTCATATTGTGTTTTATGGCTTCAAAGAAAATTTAAAATATTTGCTTTTAGTAAATAACCCTTAAATAAGTTTTACCCATAAAAACAAAAACAATTTTTTTTTAACCACAACACTCACTCTTTAGTGTAATTTGATTTGCCACCCGGTCATATATATTTCTATATATTTTTCTAATTTGTAAAATATTTTACAATTTTTGTTGTTGTTGAATTAAATGATGTTTAAAATTTCCTCTGCGGCCTTACATGCTACGATGTCACGCATGTCAAACCCATTCACAGTAATGAGGAAGGAAAATCGTCTAACATTATTTTAAATAACTATAGCAACGAGTCACGTAATATGGAAGAACACTTAGATTTTTATCAAGAAAATGTATCCTTCTAAGAAGTTTATCGACTGTTCGTTTTCGTGGAGGCCGTTATTATATTAAGTCTAAACAATGAATGGCTCGTCTCGTAATTATCAAATAAGTAATAAAATAAAGTGATATATTTACATTTAAAACAACGCACGTGTTTCAATCCTGAAAGATGGAAGAAAACATTTTAATTCCTTTTAAAAAGTTCTTCATATTTATTAATATTTATTTTCAACCTTTATACCAAATCGCATTTTATATTATATTGATCACTAGTTAATGGTCAAACATCTCACTTATGTTTTAATGGACGAGTATTTTAAAATAACGATTTTGATTTTAATTCCCGGACCACTGTTTGAAGAAGATAGGGGTCTTTTTTCTTAGGCTTCCTTGAAACATGGAACAAAATGTGTGTGGTTCTTAGCTAAATTTATTTAAAATGTGGCAATCCAGATTTAAAGTGCCATAAAAATATTTCAATCGAAATCTGTGTGTCTGGGGAATAACTTGCTATAGATGGTTTATTTCCTTAAATAGTGGAGGAGTTGAAATTATGAAAAAGAAACCAATTTAAGAAAACCATGCTGTTTCAACATGAACATATTTATTGGTGAGATACAGTCAAATCTTCAACTTTAAATACATTTTTTTATTGCTCTTTTTCATCAAGAGCCCAGGATGTATGTAAGACTTTCAAAAAAAGACTAAATAAATTCAGAAACATTATATATTCCAGAGTGTTAATTAATAATTTAATTTATGTGAAATTATTCAAACTATTAATTTTTTCCCAACAATACTAAGTATTGTGTAATTGTTTTACTAAAAACTTAAATAATATTATATTGATCAACATAAATTAATTTTTTTCCCCAGTCTGGTATTATACATTCTAAATTCCTAAATCTAACCATGTCCAAAGATTATTTTTTTAATTTATTAATTTAGTTCAAAAATAGATGTAATATAATATATTATTTTATTTGTAAGATTAGAACGTATTTGTTCGGGACTTTTTAGGTAGGGTTGGAATATAAAATGAATTGATAGTAATACACCCCAAAAGTTTCAATGTTTTTACTTTCTCCTTATCTTACATGTAGAGAAAGTATTGTGATCGTCAAAAAAAAAACCAATCTCGAGATTCTGATGAATCTTGACGTTTCATGACTCCCCGAATCCGAAAAGGTGGTTTTTGAATTCCCGTCTGTCTGTCTGTACCTCCAACTAGAGCCTGAACCATTTTACCGATCGGGTTAAAACTTGGTATCTAGGTTTTTCATAGGGTTGCCCCGAGGGGTTATTAGAATTGGATATCCACCCCTAAAATTAAAGGTAGTTTACTGAAGGGCAAAAAGAGTAAAAGTCGATTTTCTCAACATCGGCTCTAACGATTTTGATTTAATTTCAATTCTAAACATTTATACATATTCCAAATAAAATGGCTACTCTCGATATTTCGGCAAAATGACTTTAAGGGCTCCGGTCTGATGCGTATATTCTCTTTTTTTTAAACTATTTGAGAAATGAAATTAATTATCGTTACAGATTTGTATATATATATATTTATAATACATTTATTTTATCCGTAATATATTTTTATAAAACCAATAACTTTCAGGTTATACGCAAATATTTATATTTTTTTAACTCTTTGAACACAAAAGGTCAAGTGTTGCGACCGTTAAAAAAGTCTAACCTGAAATGTTGAAGGATGTCGACGTCTCATGACCCCCAAAACATAAAAAGTGGTCTTTGCAATGCCGCCTGTTTGTGTTTCTGTTTAAACTTAAAATTAAGCGTAGTTTAATAACGAGTGAAAGGGAAAAAAAAATCAATTTTCTCAAAATCGGTTCTAACAATTTTGATTAAAATTCATATCTAGTTGTTGATTAAGTTTATAAATAAACTGTATATTTTATTTTCCCATGAAAATAACTTCTAGGGTACTTTACAGAAGCGGAAATTTCCGTATCTTCACAACTTTTTAAAATACTAAATAGCTTATAATTGCAAAATTGTAACACTATTAAAAATAAAAACTTTTATATGAATTATATTTGTATAAAACAAACATTTTCTGAGATATTGGCAAATATATTAATACAATTTTGAGAGCTTTAGTTGTAAAGAGATAGTACTTAAGTTAACGCAATAATTCTTTAATGCCATAGAGAGAAATAAGTAGGTATCTCTCAAAGTGTATGTTCTCTTCTGTCAACCTCTTAGGGGAAATGCTTGTACAACAATGATCTATATCTATAATTTTAAACTCAATAGTTAATATCTATTTATTTTATTGGTCAAAATTTAGAAAAACGAGAAAGTAAAAATGGCAATCCTCATTTTCTCATAAAATGACTTTGAGGGTATTTTACGTGAGGTAAATTTTCCAATTTTCATAATTTCTTCGCAACTTTTTGAGATATTAAATAGCTTATCATCGTAAAGTTATAGTAATATTAAATATAAAATCTTTTATTTGAAATATACTTTTATAAAATTAATTGTTTCTGAGTTATAAGAAAATCTATACATATATTAATTAAGGCCTTTGAAAATGAATTTGATTCTTAAGCTCTTTGGTGGATAACAGTGTTACTAGTTCTCCATGCCATAGAATAAGTAAATATCTATTATTTCATTTATGGTCTTTGATTAAGTGTTTCAATAACAATGTATAGACTTATTATTTGGTTTCACAAATCTTACGAGTTTTTATTATTCAAGTTAGAAAATAATATTTATTGTTATGCTCTTTGGTGGTCACAGATATTATTTTCTTAATAATTCTGTAGAAATGTATGCTATTTGATTTATGCTTTTTGGTGAAATATAATGATGCTCTTTATACTTTTCTCAATCCATTGGAGATATAAATATTATGATTGCTAAACAAATTGAACTCAAAGTCTTGATAAATTTTAACGTTACCCACTGAAACATAAAAGTGGTGTTCACAATATCGTTTATCCGTTTGTCTATAACTCAGCTTAGAGCCGAAACTATTTTAAATATAAGGCAAGGAAAGTTGTAGTATTATCAGAAATAAAAATATTTAATCTGGAATGTATTTTTATAAAACCAATAGTTTATTTTATTGGTGAAGATTATTATAAATGAGAGATTTAATATAAATGCGATGAAATGAAGATGTGCAACACCTAATAAAATGTATAAAATTTTAACCAGAAGCCAAAATTTTATAACTAAGTGTTGACCCTTGTGGACCAAATATTATTATTTTTTTATTGGTTCAAACATACAAATGAATAAATAAATTCTTTAAAAATAAAATTATAAAATTTATAACGGGGACTCAAATAATGTTTTACATAGTTATAGTGCAATATATGCTTGGGTTTGTTAGTGTATATTATTTAGTTTCACCTATATTACGAATTTTGATTAAATATCTCCATATTTAAACAATAGAGTGAGAAAGTCCATGCGGAGTTCTGTACCATTCATTTTAAAATTTAAATCAGTACATTTAATTCGGTGATCCATTTAAATATTACCCTTTATAATTTATGTATTTTCCTTCAACTATTGCAGATATTTTGAGCACAGCATTATTGTAGGTAAGCTAGAGTAATTAAATATCAACATAACATCATCCAGAAAGCTTTCCCGATTACACCCAGTAATCTCGAGTGTTAAAAGTCGTCGTGCCACTGTCATAGTTAGTCAAGCTAAAGGTATTTATTTTTTTCTCCTAGTTCCTAAGAGTTGTGCCCACCAAATGTAGTTCAAACCCCTAACACCAATTTTACTTTATTATAATATAATATTTTATTATATAGATAATTTTAAGAGGCTTTGTTTTTAGCCTTTTTAATTGTTGCATGCGGAAATTTTTTATTATATTATTTATATATTTTAATCCAAATTGTTCAATTATAAAAAAAAAATCAAAATTTTAAAAACATATTTTTGTATACCACACTAAATTATTTGTTGTTTGCACAAATAAAAACGTATCCTTATTTATTATGAAATACTATTTATAGATTTTCATTTCAAATTTAGTCTTGAATTTAAATTTCCAAAACATTCAAATTTTCTACAATTTGTTGTGAATAAACTTATTTAGTTTAGATAAGTAAATATACATAATTATTTATTTGTAAATAGTATTCCGATTCCAATTATAAGCCAAACCACTAAAATAATATTTTTTATATATACAAATTAAAAAACAACAGTCATTAGTAAACTTTCATAGCCATATTTTCTCCCCTAAACAAGGATATAGCTTTATTTGTCATGTTCATGTCAAACACTTCCCAGATATAATTTTAAGAAAAATCGTTTTCAAAATAATCAAATATTAAAATCCTCAATAAAAATCCTATATCGAATTTTTACACAAAACAAAGTATACAGTTTTTTTTGTCATGTCAAACCCTCCCAAGATACCCATTTGTAACCAAATCTTTAAAGCCATTTATAAAATATTTCAAATTTTTATAAACCAGTCGTAAATAAATTACCCTTCAACAAATAATTGACCAAAACCAATTATATAGTGCTGTTTGCCATGTCAAACAAACCATTTATATACATTTTAAACAATAAATATATAGAACCGATTTAAAAAAAAATGGAATAAAAAAAAAAAGTAAACTACCCTTAATAATTGAAGGGCTAGATTAAAACTAAAGAAACAAAAACACTTGTGGTGTTGCCCTACAACATCTAATCTAAATATGAAGTTTTAACAATAATTATCAAACCATTTAGGGTCCGTGGCTAGGAACGGACAAACAGACAAACAGACGGACATGTAAAATCCACTTTTTTTGTTTCGTATTCACATAAAACGTAAACACTTTTCATACTATTGATAGTGATTCTTTTACGATCACAATACCTTCTCTGTATATGAGAAAGTAAATAAATGGTACCACACAATCGCACAAACATTCTCACAATGTGTATTAGAGTTTGAAGAGAATTGAAAAAAAACAGCTTTCAGTTAATTACCCCTAATTAAGTTTTCCTCATAAAAACCAACACATTATCTTGTTAATCACAATACACACTCTTTTTATGTGAGTTTTAAAACACTTTTTTCAATATTTAACAAATTTAAACTTTCAAAAATTGGTGATATGTAAACTACCCTGAATTTGTATTTAATTTGTAAAACTCCTCTTGTTATTTATCATGAAAAACCATTCCAAGATACCCATTTTGAACTCAATATTCAAGGGAAATTTAGACAAATTTCAGTCTCTTATAATTTGGTGTAAGTAAATTACCAACATATTAATTTAATTTTGAAAACTAAGGATAATTGTTGTTAACTTTGTAAAATCGTCCCGCAATTTCAATTTTGAACAAAATAGTTAGAGCTATTTAAAAAACTCAAATTTTATAATAAGTTATTTGTAAACCAGGATAAAATGAATTATTTAAAAACTAATATATTATATAATTATTTATACCAATATAGTAAAAAACTAAACAGGTACTCATTTAGAACCAAATCACTAGAGCTATTTTTTTTAAATAAACCATTTTAAAATAAATGGTATGGAACTCTGCAAGGACCTTCTCACTACATTGTTTAAAAATGGAGATATCTAGTCAAAACTCGTAGTATATGTGAAACAAAATAATATACACTAGTAAACCCCGAGTGAAAATTGTGTTACACTCACGTCAAACATTTTTTAACTCCAGCTTTTAAATTTTGTAATTTTATTTTTAAAGATTTAATGTCCTCATTAGTATATTTGGATGCCCCTATCTTTACTGTGTTAAATCACTGATTTTGAGGTACACTTTTCTCAACTTTCATACAAGCTAGAACCAGGAAATCATTACTATATATTGTTCAATCTCTCTGTTATATTTTTAACAAGGCGGGTTCGAAAATGTATTTTGCTTTCACAATTGATTTTTTTTTAAATGATCAGTATTTATGTACCGTAGTCAGATTATTTAGTGTATTGGACCTCCCTGTCGATAATCAAGCGCAATACTAGTATCAGATAACACAGTTGATAATAAAAATGAAACTTATGCGATGTGGAATGTGCCGAAATTATCAAGTCGCTGACCTATATGCCACGTGGTGTTTGTTTGGAGACATTCCGCCCAGTTGAGGGTTATCTCGATAAACAGTTTTTGTATCTCTTCCGGCGTTCCTGTTAAGGTACTCCTTTAAATTGAAACCCGCTGGAGCGCATGGGTTGATTACACGCCTGCTCTGAAATTGAAGCCTGTTCAGAAGGGCTGTAACTATGTGTGAAGCCCGTTAACAAATTAACCGATACATTTTGTGAACTGTTTAGATTCGGGAAGCAAAATGAGCATCAAAATGAACGCCGTGTAAATGGTATTGCGTCTAGAAAACCGTTTTACTTTATATGGCTTGGTCTATTTAATTTTAATTCCAAACGTGAGTGTCATCCTTCCCTGTAGATGAGTGGTTAGGGAAGTCTAATGAAGATTTTATTTTGTGTAAACACATTCAACCTATCAGCTGGATTTTAGTAATAAAGATGAGTTCAAATTAAAGGAACTGATGGTGCATTAGTATATAAAAAAGATGGGGAAAAGTAACAGTGGTGGCAAATTCCTCTTTCTTTCATACCTTTGCAAAACAGCAGGAGTTATTCCACCTTCCCTCACACACCACCGTCAACAGTGACCAATTAAAATGCAAGTCTAATGCATTAGACTACCCAGCCACCGTTGTGGACTATTTTGGTCCAAGCAAACTGGAACGATCCAATATTATGACATTATTTTTTGTTCATGGGGTCATATTATCACATATATGTACAGTACAGTCCAGTCCACTTTTCATGGGAAGACATTTAGAAAAGTCAGGTATACTTTCACATATTCATACGTCAAGTAATATGATGTGCAGATATTATCAATGATAGCTATTACTATTTAGACAATGTATACTCGCGTTTGCACGAAAAGCGAATAAGAAACTATCTGGGAGTAGCCCTCCTTTGTACATCTGACCGGGATTTGATCTCCCTGACCTCCCCAACACCAATAAACCAGACTAGGTGAGCTTGACGTGACTGTGCCAATCGATGCCTGTCATTTTTATCTTCATCGAGTGGGCATTTATGTTATTTTCTTATTGCTATCAGAGGCCATAGCCAGCGGGGAGGGTTCAAACCCCCACCACGAAATTTTAAGAACAAACTATATATGACTTTATTTATGGTTCAAACAGTATACAAATTAAGATACAAGTACAAATTAAAGGGCTGTGTTTCCATAAAAAGCACTTGAGATAGTTTCTAGAGGTGTTTAATATTTATATAATTTTTCCAAGGCTTCGGCAGTTTTGGTGCTATGTTGCTAGAAAAAAAAAACTTCAGCTAGCTTCTAGTGGTGATTAATATTTAGAATATTTCCTAGCCTTGGGCAGTTATGGTGTTATGTTGCCAAAACAAACACCTCAAGATAGCTTTTAGAGGTGTTTAATATATAGAATTTGTCCTAGCCTCCGGCAGTTAGAGGCTTATGTTGACATAAAAAACACTTCAGATAGCTTCTAGAACTGTTTATTTTTATAATATTTTCTAGCTTCTAGCAATTTAGGGATGTGCCCACCAAACCCCCCTGAAATGATTGATTGGCTACGACCTTGTAATCCTACCCTTAGTAAGGAATAAGATATTAATTTATAATATCATACTTTTTATTCATGCTGTGCCAACTTTTCTTTTATCTGAACAAAATTTCCTCCAAAATATAAAACTCATTTTAAGATATATATTTGGGTTATGTTAATATATTTTTTGGGGCACCACATTTTATTACACATACGGGCTATCCACATATTTACACTTAAGAAACAAGGATTTTTCAAACAGGGGTTCAGTATCGTCTTATATGGTTGGGCTGGAAATAATATCAAATTCTCTCAAAATTTTATACTAGTTTTCATACACAAAGCTGCAGTCACCTTTTCTATATATTATAACTTTTTTCACCCTACCCCATTAGTGTAAATATACGGATATTCCAAGGCCGTAGCCAGCCCCAATTTCTGGAAGCTAGAAAAAATTCTAAATGATAAACGGTTCTAAAAGCTCTCTGAAGTGTTTCTTTCATTGTATAATTAACCCCCTAGATGCCGAAGGCTCGGAAAACTTCTAAATATTAAACAATCTTTGAAGCTCTGTGAACTTTTTTTTTATGGTAAAATAAATCCCAAAATTCCGAAGGCTAGGCAAATTTCTAAATATTTAACACCTCTAGATGCTCTCTGAAGTGCTTTTTATGGTAACACAGTCCCCTAATTTGTATTTGTATTTTAATTTTGATATTGTTTGAACCATAAATAAAGCCATATATATTTTGTTCATAAAATTTCGGGGTGGGTTTGAAACCCCAAACCTCCCCCTCTGGCTACGGCCTTGGATAGTTCTAACTCTATGTGTATCATTTGTTTAGCTGTAAGCTTTAAAGTTTTGTATTTAAATATTGATTCTGGTGAATTGTTATATAAGAGAAATCAATGCATTAACTTATTTGTTTCAGTTTTATTATAGCACAATAATAATAATAATAATGTATAATATTACTATAGTAAAATAATAAAAAAAACTCTTAATACGTCAGCCGGCAAGTGAAATATACCGACCGAGTGGCCATAGCATGTTTGCTAAGATAGTGCCAGCATTTGTGGAGAGAGGGTGTCATATGGTCAACACCATAAGCCCTCCAGCCTTTAATCTCAGTTTTTTTAGATTGGAGAAAGTTATTTATTCAAGTAGCTTCTCATTTGTCCTAACGAGGCTGAGATGACCTAGTTCCTGACCCACTGTTTCACAGAAAACCTGGAAGCGCTGGGGATCAAACCCAGGACCAATGGACCTGTAGCTACATATCCCAACCGCTAGACCATAAAAGTGGTCATATTAATAGTAATGTTATTAAAATAATGTCAATGTATAAAATTATACTTAATTTTTTTTTTAAAGTTAATGACAATTTCACACGAAAGCAAATAACAATAGAAATAATACAATATTAAAATAAGGTTTCTCATAGTAATAGAACAGCACATAATCTAACAATGAGTAAGAAAATTAGGTGACGCCTCAGTGGCGTAGTAAGCTAACGCACTATTTTGGTCGGGAGCTGGACTGCCGAGTACGGGGAGATCTAGGTTCAAATCTCTGTCGGGTGAACTGGGCGGGCTCCTAAATGATTTTTCACTCCCACTTCACGCAAATGCTGGCTCACTCTCTATGTAGTCAACCTTCTCAATTCCTAACTCACTAGCTTAACTAGTACTTAAGCGAGTAACCCGAACGGATAATAAGAGCTTAGGCGACCGGTCACTCGGACAGAAATTACGACCCCTCCACAGAAGGCCAAAATCCGGGGGTCTAGGACCCTATTACAAGATCCCTATTTAAACAAAGGACTAGAGCGATTATAAGTCACAGAAGTTCACATAAATAGGACATCTTAAAGGGGATGCCTATTTAGCCAAGATAGTACCAATTAGATGTTGAGCTTATGTTGAATATTGATAAAACGTTTAATAATAGCCTACATGAGTTTGTTGTTAAATAGTATGCACTCAAAACTTATTGTGTATAGCCCTACACATAAAATAAAGACTTTTAAACAAATATATCCAAGAAACGAAAGGCTTAGGAGTGTGGAATGGATCTTTTTGAATCAAATGATGTAATTTAATAAAAGTGTCACAAATTAAATTGTAACGTCATTATTTGTATTTTCCTTCTCCCTCGTTTGTTTTCATACTGCCAGACAACTCCATTTAGGAACGTTATAAACTCACTTGTTTTCTAGCGTATAGAAATTTCTTCTAGACTATTCTAGCGTCTTAAGAACACATTCAGTTTAGTTAGAAAATTACTAGAATTATACGTTTGTCGAACTCAATGTCTTGTTAAAAGGAACTGCTTTTATACACAGAATTATTTAATGTAATACAAACATTATATTTAGTGAATTATTAAGAAATATATGTGGGAATCAAAAAATATTTCGGCTTGAGTCTGAGATATTGGTTCGATTCTGACTGATTCTGACCAATATAGCTACCATTTGTTCACGGACTCTAGCTTTTATACAATTATAAAATAGCTAGACGCTATGGTTGGATGCCGTGTATTAAAAGTACTATCATAGAGTGATTAAGTTTGTAAGTCATATGCAGGTATAATTTGTGTATCATAGGAAAGATTTTGACTGGGGTAAACAAGGCTAATCAAACCTAACTTGATAATCAGGCAATTCTTTCAGTTCTAACCAAATCATTGAGTGATTTTCTTCAAGTTTCGCCAAACAAATCTAGCCCAAGCCTAACAATCAGGTAATTAAACAGACACTGTCTATAAAAAAGAGAGCCACACGTAAACAAACACGCAAGTTAAGATTAACAGGAGCTTTCACAACCCTGCGAAACTTCTGGTCAGTGGTGGCTCGTAGCTGAAATTAGTGGGGGTGCTGCTCCAGGAAATTTATAGCCTTTGTTTTAAAATTGTGTAAAAGGAAAAAAAAAACATGTATAAAAAGAAAATTTATTCAGGAACTTGATAAAATCTTAACAAAAAAAAACTTATTTTACTTACTTTTAACTTAAATTGTTATAGGAAAAGCTTGATATATTTATTTAAAAACTAAACCCATTCTTCTGTTATAATTTGCGAAAAAAGTTCAATAATTTTCTCTTTGATCTCTGGATGACAAATGAGGAAATTTTTCTCCATTGTAAGTACTGCAAGCGCATTTAGTCTTTCTGTTAAATAAAAGAACAGAAAAAAAATTAATCAAATAAATTAGCTGGAAACAGAATAATAATATAATTCTACACTCTTCTACAATTTATCACATTCAAGAATATGGTACACGGTTTTTAAGCACAACCCTCGCTGAGTAAAATAACTTCCTTCCACCATCACGCCAGAGTCAGCACTGCGAAAGCAACAGTGCTCTCTTCACCTGGTAGTCCCGCCTTCCTCCCTGCCCCTTCCTATGTGATCATGCGCACAACAGTCAAACACCACGTCACTGGCACTGTGAAGTGCACAGTTCCAGACAAAGATTTCTGTATATTTTTCATAAACTGGGGGATGGCTAATGAAGTACTGACATTAAGCTTAATGAATATATATTGTACTACAAAAATAAATGAAGAATTAAAGAAAAAATGACTCATTATATTAAATGGTATCGATAATATCGAGTGGAAATAGGGGTAGTGCAGTTCCGCAGTGCCTATACACGAGCCGCCAGTGCTTCTGGTCCAAACAACCAATGCATTTCAGCCAGGATAATCGCAGATTCCGTGAAACGTCCCACACACCTTAAGTTGCTACCCCCACTACCATCCTTCCTCTTACAAGTGATGTAGAGTTGATCGTTACCGTGTCCATTTCTGACTGACTGATTTCACGCTCTGAGCGTTTCAAACCGTTACACTCACTAAATCAACTTTCAAACTCATCCTCTATAATTTCATGTAAATGAATAGACATGTAAATCTGTATTTTGGCTTATAACAAGTAGTGCCAACTGAGTAAGCTATTAATTACTTATCAACGTGGTAATTAGGGCGATTACAGGAATGTATAGTTGATTAAATGATCGGGTTATGTATAGTTTCCCCGCAATGAGATTTGCGAGGTTGGCTTACTACTAACATTTTTTTTTTCAATGAAAGAAAATTTAAATAAAGTCACATGATTGTGCATCATTTGTAATCAACATTCAATAACGCCATTATTTTGTACAATTTTGGCTTAGCATACATAGTAGGAGGGTTTAAACTCGAAAATGTTATCTTTTGTGGAATTTGTTTCAGGTAGAGGGTGAACTAGGAGAGGGGGGAGGGGGATTGAATGGTCTCACCCAAAAAATATATTATAGTGCTGACATTTTCAAATTTGCTTGCTTTACAATTTCTTTGAAGTATTTTCTTATAATCCTTTAACAAAATATACATGGAAAGATATGTCCTAATCTAAGCCCAATGCACAGTAGTGAACTGTTCCGCGTAGTTAATATTATTAAAGTTGGATTTACGTACATTTGGTGTTACACATGGTCGGATTGACGGACACTGACTAGTGAAAAATTTGTCTCAGTAAAGTTTTTCTTACGCACAATTATTCTACACACAGCTTGTATCTATCTACTCGTTGTAGTAAACCCTTGAAATGATTGTATGGTATTGAGAATCAAGCTCCGTTTTATTTAAAAAGTGTTATTCAAAACATTCTACGTCGATTAAAATAAATTCAAGTTGCATGGTTTAATATAAATACGTACTTTTTAAAATTAGTATGTTCTTGTATCATTACTGTCTCCAAAATAATTAAATAATCCAATATTATAGGGATATAGAATGAGGGCAATTTTTTTTAGTATTATAATTAAATGCTATATTCCTGTAGATAATTTGATAGGAAATACCCATATGGAGGGGGAAAAAAATCACCCACATCGCATCCAGTTGTGGCTCGAATTCAATTATTTTTCCTTATTAGTTTATATCTGAGTATATAACTCAACGCAGAAAATAACCTTATCTATAAAATATATTTTTTAATATATTATATCATAGCTTCAAACTTAAATTTAAGTGCATAAACAAGCTAAGAAGTTTTATATCTTCTTCAAGGTGGTGTATAAAAATGAATGTTTTTAAAAAGAAAGCAGTTATTTATTATTGGCTTTTTTTCATAATCATTATGGTAATTTACTCTTTGAAGTTTGCTTATTATGGTAAAAAATAAATCATACTAAAAAAATTATTTCAAGAAATATAATTACAAAATGACTTAAAGAGTTTTTATTGTTACTAACAGAATTTATATTTAATATGAAATCAAACGGATCCACCAACAGAATTTTCTGAACAAAAATAAAAGGGGTATTTAAATATTACATAAAATATGTTTTATTCCCCCTTGTATTTAACGTGAGTAACCAATTATGTTTAATTACACAAACAAACAAAAATATAGTGGAGTGGATTGCAAGAAAATCGCGTCCTTACTTGTCGCTTGAATTTGTTAATGAAAATATTCATCATTATATTGCTAAGCTTAGAACTACAAGTACTTCAATAATTTTATATTGTTATAAAATTGTGATATTTTATGAGCCCAACATCTATTGATTTATACATAATCTTTAATATCCCTACCTCTTCAATAATATTGGTGTTGAATGTGCCATTGAAGAAATTCTATATCTAACGCATTACTGCTCAATTAAACGAAGATAGTAAAAAAAAAACCTTACCCTAATCTACATTTCTTTAAATAAACAGGTTCGATACACATTTTTAAGTTCCCTTAATTTTTCAAGATTTTAAAACAAACAAGAATATGAAATTTCCCAGTCTTTTATATACAGATTTACGAATAAAAAAGTAACGCATTATTTCACTGATTTAAATTAAATTTTTGGCAAAAGATTTATAGAAGATATTTATTTCGATGCTCTTTTCAAAATAATCTTCATTATATAAAAAACTATAAGCTTATATCAAGCTATTCTTTTACAATTGGTATTTAAAAAAAAGTATTGCTAAATTAATTGCCAATAGTGAATTTTTAAAAATTTTCTCACTTCACACCGAATTTTTTCCCTGCAACACCAACAATAGCTGAAGTTTTAAATTTCCTGCTTTTCAAGTTAAGTACTAACTCTGATGACTCTTACATTCTCCGCGTGCATTTAAAAGGGCTACAATATCACAATGCTGAAATACAAACATTTGCGGTTAGAATCCCTTTCGTAAACATAATAAAATATTTCATAATATTAGTTTTTTTTAGTTAACCGGAATATTTTTTCAAAATAGTTAAAATCAAATGTATACGAGTTTATGGTCCATACAATTACTTTTTGTTAAGCATTTATTTATTTAGCAACGAGTCTTACTACCCGTTCGGGTTATATGCTTAAATACTAATTACGTTAATGGATTAGGTATTGGGAATGTTGAATAGAGAGGAAGTGAGCCCTCATTTGCGTGGAGGAAGAGTGGAAAATCGGTTAGGAAAAACCACCCCCAGTTCACCCGACCGAGATTTGAACCTCGATCTCCCCGTCCTCAGCAGTCGAGCTCAACACGACTAGTGCGTTAGC